>QZGG01002566.1:0-35529 GCA_006409495.1 Sedum album
AAGAAGAAGAAGAAGAAGAAGGAAGAAGAAGAAGAAGAAGAAGAAGAAAAGAAGAAGAAGAAGAAGGAAGAAGAAGAAGAAGAAGAAGAAGAGAAGAAGAAGAAGAAGAAGAAGAAGAAGAAGAAGAAGAAGAAGAAGAAGAAGAAGAAGAAGAAGAAGAAGAAGAAGAAGAAGAAGAAGAAGAAGAAGAAGAAGAAGAAGAAGAAGAAGAAGAAGAAGAAGAAGAAGAAGAAGAAGAAGAAGAAGAAGAAGAAGAAGAAGATCTTAATCAACCAAGGGTATTTACAGATGATATCAATTTGAATGATACTTATAGTCGCCAAAGATCATCCAGTCTTCCGGTGTTAAATGACGAAAATGTTGACGATGATTATGGTTTGGCGCCTGCTGCAACTCATAGAAGTGAAAGTCACATTCAGCGCCATGAAAGTGGAAATGACTTCGATCTTGATGAATTTGAGTGACAATGCTTAACTGCCAATGTAGCTACCCATTCCTTTTGTTTAGGCTCGTGTAAATTAATGTTCTGCTACTTAGCTCTTTTTGTACAGCTATTGAGCTCTTGTTTAGTCATTGAGCTCTTTTGTTCAGCATGAGCTCTTTTTGTATTGCTGTTGAGCTCTTTTGTATAGCAGCTTAGCTCTCTGTGTATAGCTACTGAGCTTTTGTTTTACTACTTATTTTTTTGTTAATGAGAAGAGATTATTTGAAGTTAGGTGAATATATATATATATGAATTCAGTATAACAGGAACGCCGGGTCGCCATGAAACGTCTAGATATTCGACATGTCGACAAGTCGTTCTAACAGTACATTAGCGCCGAGAATCGTCGAGACGCCGTGAAAACTATGGTAATAACACATATACTGAGACTGTTTTACTCAATTGTTCAAATATAAGTTAATTGAGTGAAGATAATGAGAATGCATCCTTATTTGTGAGCTAAGTTGGAGATTAGGTGTACCTCAATGAATAGTAAAATTAAGAATGAAATTCTTGCAAAGTTCGTTATTAGATTTACTATTCAAATGCCAAAATGAATCAACATTAATTTAATTTAGATATTAAAGTTGATTCAATATTGGCAAGTTAATTATGTCTAAATAAGCATAATTAAATCCATGAAAATTCTTTGTAAAATTTAGATGGTTGTCTACATTGATTGAGTGTTGTTTAATAAGAGATTAAGTGACATAATGAAAATCAAGTGAAAGGACATGGATAGACAATGAAGAACTCTTAAGTTTCCATGCGGCTCACTATAAAATGATGTGTATATTCTTCATCAAAAGATACAGAGAAAATTCTACAATTTCCTCCTTTATTTTTCTTTTGTTTTGTGGAGTCTGTTGGTGATAATTGAAGGCTTCTTCAATCCGCTTTAGTTGGCTTAAGGTGCATAAGCTTGAACTCTTGAGTCATTGTATCGTGGAAAGGTGTTGCCTAAGAATCCAGCACCTTTGGGAAGACAATAAACCTTTAAGGAAAGCGCCGAACCTGCCTCGACTACAATTCGATTTAATATCTTTCCTTACTCTCATTTTAATTGTTTATTAAACATTTCTTCTATTATCGGGATATGATTATTTTAAACAATATTTACATAAGTGATGCATTCACTAGACTAATAACACATATTATAGGTTTTGTATAATGCATGAAAAGAAATAACTTTTTTGGTAGTTATTTCTATAATTATAATAACAGGGGTGAGGAAAAAGATCAAGGAGGATGAATATCTTTTCGTGAAACCATGAGAAACAATCTCAACAGTTGATTACCAAGGATTGGAGTAAAACTAAAATAACCGTCAAATCCAACCGCTCGTGTATTTTGCAAATGTAGCCACCCAATTTTTATAAAAAATCAATTTAATCTCAACCGTAGATTAATCAAATCAATGGTTAAGATTAAGTCTCCTGTCTCGCAAATATATAATGTCTCTCCTAATCTTTTACCCATAATTGAATTTGTTATGTTTATTTGATGCAAATAATTATTATGCTGCAATGGTATTTTTTTTAAAGGGATCACAGGAATTTCACTCCTAACCCATGACTCGAACTCAAGACCTGATGGCTCAGGTAGTGGGTGCCTAACCATTAGGCCAGCCCCACTTCGTCATAATGATATGCAGTTACTAATTATTTACTGATTTTATATATTATTTAAATAATTCTCTAGTTGTTTAATCACATTACTAACATTTGCTTAAATAGTTTTGATTAAATGAAACTCAAATTATTACACCAACATGAAATTCATATCAAATGAGAATGTTTTTGTAATACAGTGTTTTCGTAGTGAGAAGTCTTGCTTCTCTCTAGCTTCTCTCTAGCTTTCTAAGCTGAGAGAATTTTTAGAACTTCTCTATTTCTCAAACTTTTTAGGTATGAGAATTTTTTAGGCTGTTTCATGTTGGTTTACGATGTTTCCGTGTAACTTCCCGTTTATATTGGTGCATGTCTGATGCCTTCCTCTGACCTCCTGTCGCGATCAAGCTTCCAGCATGTTGTATGTGTTGGCGCCCTCTCGATGCATGCAGCTGCCTGCTTCCACTCTAAACTCTGTCAGCATCTTTCCACCAACAGCTTGTTTCCGCCAGCATCTTGTTTGCTTCCACGGCCACTTGCCAATTTGTCGCCACGTAGCCACTTGCCGAATTGCTAAATTTCCACACGTAGCCACGTAGCTACAAACCCTAAACACCAACCGTTTATTTTCGATTTTAGCGTAGTACTGAGGGAGGCAAATGACTCGTTTTAACTTTTTTCATTAGTTTCGGATCTTTCTGTTAGTTCGAATCAGGCTAATTTTATTTAGTTTTTTAAGTCCTCGTGTTTTACTTTTTGGGCGAACGCCTATAAAAAAATGAGAATGTTTTTGTATGAAAATGAGAATGTTATTAAAGATCAAAATGAGATTTATTAGATATACTTACTGCATGGCACATTTGAGATACTTAAAACTAACATAAGGACAGTTAGGTGAACGTAAATTTCCTTCTTCATTTTCCCTCTTAAACAACAAATTATGAAGTCCAACAAGTGAAAGAGTAATGACATGAAGTGAAGACAAACATTTAATTTATAAAAAATCAGAATCTGATTACTTTCTTTTAATATCCGTCATGTTTTACCTAACATTTTCTTATCATATGTCAATAAATATCAATAAATAACATAAACTTTCGTTTATTGAATTTTATCAATTGTTACAACACATTAATGAGACATGTGAATTGCACATATTTTGCACGTGACATGCACAACTACAATGACAAATGCGATGACGTGGTGCAGTCTCATTGATGAAATGCAATTAACAAAATTCAAAGTGTGATTCACGAATCCAAGGGCTAGCCTAGTGGCAGTGGAGGTTGTATTATAAGCCACACGTCATGGGTTCGATTCCTGGTGGGTGCTAAAGCAGTGGGGCTTTAGCGGGTGGGGTTTTTTTTTTTTAAAAAAAAAAAAAATTCACGAATCCACCAAATCAGATATATCCACATGATATAACTCGGGATAAATATGCACATGATTTGATTAGATTTAGAACATACCGCAAAAATAGAGAAAATGTTACAACATCTAGAGTACATAATCCATCCCCAGTTGACTAAAAAGGTCAATGGCTACAACCCACTCTTTTTCTGAACTCCAAGAATATCAAAGCAGCCCCATAATGAGCCAACCCGCCCATTATGACAAGAACATGAAATATCTGATGACTATGTCCAACCAAATCAAACCAACCCGGTCTAAACCGCTCCGGAACCCGAGTGATATAGACCAGAGCCCCAACCAAGTAACTCAAAGCCATTCCACCTTCATAAGCCAAAGTCACATTAGCTCCAG
This sequence comes from Sedum album, assembly GCA_006409495.1. NCBI lineage: Eukaryota > Viridiplantae > Streptophyta > Magnoliopsida > Saxifragales > Crassulaceae > Sedum > Sedum album. Next base: position 3,859 of record QZGG01002566.1, read on the forward strand.
GCTCATGCCAATTCGCCACAACTGCATGAACAGCCGGAACAATCCCGAATAAACCCATCGAAATGAAGACCAAAGTGCGGAAGATGCGGTGCTTCTCGGAGGTGAAGAGGGTGAGGATGGTGAGGAAGCCGAAGAAGGAAATGGAGGTGAGGTAGAAGATTTGAAAATGGGGTGAGCATTGAAAATGTAGTACATGGGAGGAAAGTATGAGGTGATGATCATAGTTGTGATTCCAAGGTAATCAAGTTTGAGGAGAGTGGTATCGACAGAGTGGGAATGACATGAAAAGAGGTGGCAGATCGAGCTGAGAATGAGGCATATGATTGCGCCGATTAGGAATACATAGAAAGGCCATTCGACTATAGGAAAAGGGTCGTGTGTCGCTGAAGGCTTGTTCAGATCATTCATAATGCCTGATGTGATTCCCTGCATTGCATAAACCATCACTTGCATCGTATGAACAATTCAACATCAGTTAATGTTTTTTGTCTTTGTCATAATAATAAAAATCTAAAACAAGTTGAGAAATTTAGAAACTTACCATGATCAGTCGATCAGGAGTGTCTTCAGGAGCACTTCCAGACCATGTAGTTAGTGGGTATGACCTGCTTAATTCACACTATCTTCAAAACTTGATAACAGACAACATAACAAAAATTCCAAATTGACTAAAACTTAACAAATTTACCAAGAAAATCTTCTCAGGAAATCTCCCATTTGATGAGGCAGAGGCACAAGATTGATAACAGCCAACACCAAAAACAGAACAAACCCAATCAAATGTCTGAAACAAGCAGAACCATTTAATCAAGAAAGTTATACTAAAAGGCACATTTAGTTATAAGAATAAATAGATTTACTTACGTCCAGATGTTTAGTGTCTCATTATGCCATTTAAAGAGGCTGAAGAAGGCTTGTTTGATGGACCAATTAGCTCTGTAATACTTTAGTATGAACTCATTGTCCATCATGTACTCCGGCAGCTCCTTATACGAAATCAAACGTGTCCGGTTGATGTTCTTGCTGCTGTTGGTGCATTTGTGGTCAGAAGTGCTGTCTTCCATTCTCACTGATGCAATGACTGAGGATCTGAATGATGTGCTCATGTAAATAGAAAGGACATGTTTCAGATTTGGAGATTGGTCTGGCCTGGTATTCTACTCTAGACTCTAGGAGCTTCTTCAGCTGACTGATGTGGAGGTATAGCTGATGCAGATTGAAGTAGTAAATGGAAAGGATTTGCAATATGGTTTGATTGTTATGTCTAACTGCACCAACTGTACCATTTAGTGGTGTTGTGCAAGTAGTTGGGTATGTTCATATTAGAAGATTATGATCTCATCATAAGAAAGAAGAGATGTGTTAAATGCACCAACCCTACCATGGCACAAACCATTTTCAGTTTTAAATGGGGGCAGTGTAGATGAGGATAGTCCAAGGGTTATCTCATTGAACGCACAATACATCAATGTGTTAAATTACATGAAGTATTACAATCATTTCAAAAGATTTTAGGATACATTGGGTATATTTATTTCTGTGAACCACTTATGGAGAACTTATATGACAACGCTGCATTTTGTTGATAGCCAAAATCACCTACTTATGATTGCTGATGTATGCCCGAGAGGTGACCATTCAGCCATGGACTTGGGATTTCACATGGAGGCTGACAAGCCAAAAATACCATGTAGAGAATGCTTCTTCAGTTTCCTTCTACGAAGATTCTTACCCCTGGGAGGTGATAATCATATATTGAATTTTAGTATTGTGTTTGAAAAATATAACCGTCATCCCCTCTGGAGATATATATTGGCTAATGACAAACAAATAAGAACACTCACCAGTATTGATTATATAATACAAATGAATCAGTAGGGACCTTCTTTCCATCGTCGTTGCGGTTCCAGTGGTAGAGGGCATGTGTTCTGTTCATTATTTCCAGTGTGGAATGCCCATAACTAGCCTCTCTGAATGCAGAGTAATCAGGCTGAGGATCCCTAAACCTGAACAACCCCAAAAATGGAAACATTAATGCGGGATGCACAAGAAATTTACTCGAGCAGAAATAGAGATTTAATCACTAGAGAATGTTTTAAGACGTCTCACCTTGAGGCAAGACCTTCTTGATTGCCTCCATCACCAACAGTTATGTAAACAGGAGCTGATTTATCAGGGACAGGGTAGCTGAGGCCACTTGTTACATTGTAATGTACATTTGATATTCGGTACTGCATTATAAAACAGTGTCATAAATCTCCCCGACTTAAATAAGGCTCGATTGAAAACTCTAAGCCGCCTTTTAAACATCCTCTTATAAGTGGTAATATTTTCCTATACTTTATTTCAACAAATAAAGAATAAAGGTTAGCACTTTGCTCGGTCAAACTGGGGCATACCGATCTTTCATATGCGTGGACATGGCCAGCAAAAATTACATCAACTTTGTTCTTGATGAACCAGCTTTCAAAAACAGCACGCATGCTTTCCCCCTCCATGTAATGTGCTTGATTACTGTTATAAATTGGGACGTGCATAAGAACAATTAGCCATGGAGTTTTCTCCCTGTCAACTCTTTTAAATTCCTCTGCGAGCCACCTGTATTGAGGTGTATATTTCACTGTGAAAAGAATACAGTGGTGTAAGAAAAAAATAATGAGATGTTACAAATGCCAGTGATAATGTATTATTCAAGTGTAAGTTACCATAGGGGGAGTAGCTGGACAGTACAATAATATGAGCAGACGCCCGCTTCACAGCATACCATAAAGGCTCGCTACTATTGCAGGCTTTGTACGGGGTGACATACCGATGTAAATAATTTTTGAACGGTATTGTTTCACCCTGCATGTTGCCATTAAGACGTTAAAGACAGATTGAGAAGCATTATCATACAAATAAAAATGCAGATACATTAAAGTTCCGCGAGACAAAATAACCAACACACAAAAGCGATCAATCCTTCTCAAACATTATACACTAAGAGGACTGGATACCAATTTTATCCCTATGGAGAATCATTGGTGCAAACCACAGTGATCGTAAGTTATCTGGTTATTACCAAGTGAGGGTAGTACTCTATTTCATGATTCCCAATAGACCACATCCATGGTTGATAAGCTGCACTGCGCTCCAAAAACGCCCCCATGTATCCCATCTCACTCCAACATCGTTATGGTCGTAACGATCTGCATATGAAAGATCTCCAACAAACAACACAGCCTGTGCTCCGCTGTCCATGTAATGCTCAAGGGTTGACAAGGAATTAAATGTCTGCCCCAAATCACCTGAAAATAGTTCAATAATCAGTAACAAACTTTAACATAGATAAGCGACGAATTAATCAATGTGAGTTACTGAAAAACAAAAAATCCAAAACAATATGAATATCTCAGTTTAAATCTCCACTAATGTGCTTGAGTGAAACTATTCTGTGTTTTTGGGAGACATTCAGGTATATATTAAGTTACCAATAATCCCAAATTTATAAGATGCATCTGGGTTGATAGCCGGAGGAGTATGAAACCAAAACTCCCGAGCAGAATCTCCATCTCCAATCTTATAGTAATACTTTGTGTCGTACTGCATCAAATAATGAGGAATTCACATAAGAATGACCTGTAAATAAAGAGAACATTCAAACAGACTATATTCAGACTCAGAATGAATAACTACCTCAAGGCCATCAACAAGACAATGATGAATGTAGCCGGATTGATACTTGTAAAAAGTGTAGTTCCCAACGGTTCCTTGAGCAGTTCTGTCATATGACTTGTCTGAAGTGCCATAATGCACTAAACTTTGTCCAGGTTCATCAGCTGTCACCCATGATATCAGAACTCCTTTTCCTTCATAATCACCTTGAGTAATGCGCACCTTTTCAAACATAGACATTCATAAATAATAAAAGAAAATAAGCTATTACTTACAGAATGGTAAAATGTTGCAAATCATGACTTACTTGTTGAGGTGCATTGTAACCTGGCGGAACTTTGAACACTTGATGATCTAGCGGGATATCAATAGATGGGTATTCAGATCGAACAAATTGACTCGTCAATCCAGCATACCCATTACTGAAACAAGCAAGAATTGTACAAAATGCGAGTAGGAGGCTCAACAACAACTCTTTCCCAATTCGCATGACTAGTTAATCAAGCAATACACAAACCCTGAATTCCAATCCATCCAAATAAAAACACAACTAAAGTCAACAAATGAAGCAACTTTCAATATCAAATCAGATTGTAATTAATTCCCAAGCTTCTAGGGGGTTTAATTTCAGTTCAAATTGAATCGCATACATTGCTGCTTTCAAAATCAAACAATAATTAGTAGAAGAAGAAAGTTGCGGAAGCTTACAGGAGCGGCCGTCGATCGGAGAGAAGCTTAATTAGAGATTGAGGGAAGCGAGAGCAATATTAAGGCGATGAGGAGAGGCGTATTTTAGCAGATAAGAGTGCATTTTAGAAGGGGAGATTTGGACGTTTTACTTGATAGATGCGTGTGTACACGTAGTGCGTGATTTGGAAGGAAGTGGTCGCTTCGCTAGTCCTCAGCCTCATCGTCCGATTCAATTTCTTTTTTTCCCTGGTAGCAAATTTACTTATTTGTAATTTAGTATTTTTTGTGAAATCGATAAATTACATAATAATTAATTGATCACTATGAATCATTAAAATTGATATTAACATGTAAATGTATTCCTAACGGATCAATAGTGACATGTATTTATTATAGAATAATTATTATCGATCTCAACTGTTTTTATATTTTGCGAATTTAATTTAATTTATTTTAATTAAAAGTTAATTAAATTTACCTGTATTAATCTGAATTGATGTATCAAAACATCAATTAAATAACCATTGAAATGAATTGAAAAATAATCAAAGCCACTAATAAAATGAGGTGTACAACTCACCAATACTAATCATCCTAGTTTTGCCCGCACACTATAACGTGTGCAGTTGTTTTACGTTTAATTCTTTTTCAATTTTTATATATATTTTTAATAACAATTTTAAATTCAATTTTGAATAGAAATGTGAAATTAATAATTACTGAAAGATAAGAAATGAGATAAAATTGTGACTTCAATTGTGTCCGTTAATAACGGTCTTTTGTTTTATATACAGTAGAGATATGGATTAAATGCTCGACAAAGGGGAGGTGATATTCATCATGGAGGACCATGCTCATATTAGTAATGAGGAGAGAATGGAATGGAGGACCAAGCTTTCAGCTTTACACAAGCAAGTCATCTACTAGAGATGTAAAAGGGACAACACAGTATAAATCTTTTGTTTCAAGGAACATCTGTCAATATAGGAGCTTCCCCAGAGCAAAACCTGTTGTGTTCATCACATGGATATGCAAGCACTTCAGATGAACTAACCTAGGATTACAAAATGGCCACTGAAAGCGCTCAAAAGGGGCTACAATCTTTCAGCTGCAGAGTGTGTAATCCTCACTAGTTAACATGGACGGCTACCATCATGACAAAAACAACAGACAATTCAAAATGCCTCTTTCAGTATTATAGATCATCCTGTTTTTCAGTTGCTTTGTAGTATAACATCTTCTGTACATAGAACATCATGTAGCCTTGGGCAGTCCGAACAATGTTCTCACTCACCTGAGTAATCCAAGCATCATCACACTTGTACCATTTCTCGCTCAGTCGCAGATAGGTAACGTAGTGCCCAGCATCTAGGGTGCCTGAGTGAGTGATTACGGCAAACAACTCAAACTGCGAAGACATTTCACTTGTCATTTCTAAATCATCAGCATCGACAGGGAACATTCTATTTCCGAAGCGTTTCCTTAGGATGGAAGATGAAAGATAAGGTTTCATGTCGAGAGAAAGGGGGAACTGTAAATATCTGTCAATCTTCCTCGACATCTTTCTGACTGACGAGTGTTCAAATCTTTTTATATGGAAGCACGAAACCAATGGTAGTTTTCGCAGGGACATCTGCTTAAGAGACTCTTGCCTAACTTGACACTTCTGACAAAAGAACTTCTGGCTTGATCCCAGGCGCTCAGGTCTAGTAAAACGGTCTAAGCACCCCATCAAGGTTGGAGTCCCGCAGTCAGGAGTTGAAGCTTTGCAGCCGGCCTTTCCCTTTGGAGATTTATTTCGCTTTGAAGAATTTATGTTGGTAGAATTCTTCTTGTTTGCTTCCAAGTCAAGTGATATGTCCACGCACGGGTCATAGGTTGTAGATGTGAAACCACACTCTGAACACATGACATCAGAACGCAGAATTCCAGAAAATACCCTGTGAGCAATACAACAATCTCCATTGCCTACACTATCAAGCAAACTTGTTATAAAATATGTGACTTAGCATAACTCTGTGATTTGATTTGCGGTTATGTAATAATACCATCATAGCACAAATTAACAACATTAGAAACAAAAGAGCATAGCATGATTTTAGAACTTAGCCATCTAAATTTGTTAGATGCTTTTAGCAGCATTGCAAACTTCATAATTTAATAAATTATAAAGGTATTACATCAACAAATTTAAGACAAGGAAATGAGATTAGTACATAAGAGAGATAACACTATGAACATAAGTTGAAATGATGAATATTTATGTACATATAAAGAGGTCCATGGAGCCCCCCACTAACATATACAGAACCAACAAAGCATACTCAAAACATAGAGCAAGCTTCACCACTTTTCTAATCACTGGTACCAAAAATTACATAACTGAATCTTTGTAATATTCCAGTTTCCAGCAAAGAACAGAATTTCTGAAAAAACATGTTAGGAAACCTCCGATTCGGAAGTGTAGTTACCTTGGTTCTGCGACCCGGGTTGGTCATTCTGCGCCTTTTCATGGATACCATCAAGCATTGAAATAAAAAATTCATGGGCGTCTTGCTGCTCATAACTGGCTAGGTTTGCAGCATGCTGCCACCAACTGCAAGAAGAAATACTCCAAATTTAAGTTTCCTAGTGGTTCGATAGGCCATAGATAAATGAAAGACATGTGATCAATGGTAATAAAGCAGACTTCTGCAGAGCTACCAGCATCTTTGAATTAGAACCGGCAATACAAGAAAATGACTCAGAGAACAATGTCAAAACAAACTCCAAACAAACCAAACTACCCATCTATCTCAAGTGCCCCACACCCCTCTTCACTAACCTATCACGATGGATCCCAGAACAACCATCCAAAGCAAACCCGCATTATCCACTTAATTCATTATACCACCAGCCACCATATCCCAACTTTTCACCTCAGGTGCTAAATACCAATTCCAAGAATCATACCTACCTGTGAAGAAAATTTGATGGGCTAAAAGACGTCCGCTCACCAGAAAAGACAGCAGAATACATCTCATCCAAGTCGCAGGCCAGACACAGCCGGATCCCCTTGCCATCACGTACCAATCCAGTTTTCTTTCCAGCACCCCCTTTTTTCTTACAGTAGTAATGATTATGGCGATCACTCAGGAAATAATTCCTCAGCGGAGGAGTATGCAACATTGCCTGCAGTACGGAATTCATAAAGCACGTATTGCCCAAATTGTTTAATCCTCTCAACCCCCAAGGAAACTCCGAATTCGAACCATTAATGACATTGATCAGAGGACTTGTATGTTTCCTCATTATAGCTCTTTCTGGTAGATCTGGCGTCCACGGACGGTAATCCACTCTCTTACGCTTCCTCAGACACGCCGTCTTTGGCTCAGTTTGAACACTACAGTTTGATTTAAGCCCACACAACCTCTTCTGTGCGTGGTAAACAGCTGCATCAAACTCTGGATCGTACACCTGATCTTGACACAGGAAGCAGAAAAGCTCCGCTCTATCAATGTCAATAGCTATGTTATGAGATGTTTCAGCAGCAGCGTGTTCCGGCGCGTGTTGGTGACAAAAGACGGCAGCGCACGCAACGCAAGCGTAGAGCCTCGACGAAGTCACGCCGCAACCTCCGCATAAAGGAACCTCATTCGGATCCCTCTGGATCGATGCACGGCCGAATGGCTTGATGTTGAGGCAATCTTGAAGTGCGCGAAATGGCTTGGCGCCATGGCAGTTTCTGAAATCAGCGAGATGCGGACACGATGCGTCAAGGTCAAAGTCAACGTTTTGGTCTTGTTTATCGTATGGAATTTGACGATTTGGGGTTGACGACATCGGAGATGGAAGTGGGGATTGAGGAGTGATGGCGACGAGAAAGCCCTAGATTTAGAGAAGATGGACTTCATCGATCGCTGATTCACCGATTCGAATCGACGGTCCAGATTTCCCTATTGATTTGGCTACTCTACTCTTTCCCTCTACGACGTCGTTTGATAGTAAATCAATTGGACTTGCTTGGGTGGATTTCGAACGTTAGCAATGCGTATGATATTGAAATTGTGGTAGTACTTTGCCGGAATCGGATCGAGTGCTGCACTGGCAAAAATTGCGAGATAAAACGACGTCATTTGGCCTTAAAAACGACGTCGTTTTGACAACGGGGTCATTTTACATTTATAGGGTTTTAGATTAAAGTACGTAGTTTTATTTAAAAGTTATATAAAACTACGTCACTTTTAAACTTGCAGCACATGGCAGCACTGAAAGTGGCTGCACCGGATCCAGTTCCTACTTTTCCGGAGGAGTTGTTAACTGTTTATTTATACCAATATGTATGCACATATAGTATGTGCACACGGGAAAAGTTTTAGAAGGATGTATATTTTCATGAAACGGGTGAGACATAAATTCGATCATCTTATAATATAAGGTTTCGAGCTAAAGTGTAGGGTGGCTCATCACCCACCCAAATTTTGTGGGCTAGAATGAGAGAACCCAACACAACATTTGAAGGAGTTGCACGTGATCTCCGTTACAATGAAACCTAAGGGACTTGAAGTCGAAACTTATAAATCAAAAGATTTCCCTTTTCATTACTTGATTCTGTTAGAGCATGATAAATGACTTTAACTGCTGCTTCTGTTAGATCATGGGAATAGTTGCAGCGTAAGTTCCTGAACAAATACTTTCCACCTTCCAAGGCCACGATGATTAGGAAGGAACTTGCGGGGATCAGACAAAGACGAGGAAAGCCATTATACGAGTACTTAGCGCTTCAAACAACTAGAGAACAGTTGCCACAACTTGGGAGTGTCAGATAGATTGTTGATTGAGTATTTCTTAGACGGCATGATCCCAATGGTGAGAAGAATGCTAGATGGTGCAGTTGAAGACTCGTTGATGAACATGTTTCCTAAATAAGTCTGGGACCTAATTTATGATTGTGCTCAGAACGCGAGGTATCACAAATGTAACTCTAATTCTAGATATGTTGCTAACATAGAAACATCCACTGATACACATGAAGTCAAAGAACTTTTACAACAATTGATGAAAACACAGACAAAACCATACATATTATGTAGCATATGTTCATCTGCCAACTATGTCAGTAGTACATGCCCAGTACCCCAAGCATATGAGGACTTCAACGTCATTGGAGGGTGAACCAGAACAATAGATGGAAATCAAGGCAACAATGACAACTCAGATTTGAGGGAGATTGTTAAGGAGCTAGCGTATACGGTGAAAAAGCTTGACGAAAACATCATCGATATCAAAAACACCTTATCTCTAATAGCCAGCGCGCTATATGAAATCTGCGATTCACAGAGTTGATTACCTTCGCACAAGATTCGAAACTCTAAGTGTGCGTGAATGAAGTGATTGCACATGGAAGTAGAAAATCAGTGAATGAGGACTCAAAGACCAGAGAAAACCAAGCCGAGCACGAACTGCTAGTACATACCGTGCAGTCTTGAGACCACGCAGTAAGAAACGCAGCAGACCATGCGGTCAGTACCCCATCAAAAAAAATTGTCGATGTTTCTAACCCAGTTTCTACTTCTCTTCTTATGACAGATACTCAAGTCCCGAATGCAGAGTCAAACAACATAAAAACACCTTCATGGAGAAAAGCTTTGACTTTTTGTGGGGATCCATGGCCTTTCACGATTGCACGTAGTTTGATAATTCGAAAATCCCTGAATGTTTGATTGATCTAAGATATGCACTAAATTTAATGCCATATTTCATATATTCTTTATTGAATTTTAAACAACTAAACCACCTTAACTAACCATACTATTGGGAATAAGTCATCCAATAAACCCCTCGGTGAAGTTAGAATGTTTTGTTACATGTAGGTGATTCTAAAGTAGCAGAAATTTTTTATGTCTTTGAAATAAAGAATATAGTTGGTAAGGATCCTTCATCCTTAGACGCCCATTCATCATGTAGACCAGAGCACACATTGACGTTTATAGAGGACCATTTTCATTAGAGATTGAAGGAGCTGCCTATCACGCACTTTAGTGCACATGGTGACATTCTAGGATACACGAAGCAGGAACCACCATATCCGCCGAACATGAAAGGACATTAAGACAGAGCCACCAAACATACAAGGAACAAAACACAAATATGCTGAAATTTCACGAGGGCTAAACAAAAGTACATATGGTGATGGGCTAATCCACCGGACGACTCACTATAGTGCGAGAAGATGTTAGAGATCCCAATTCACCACTTGTTCATCGCTTCGAGACTGTTCTTAATTCATAAATGTTAGGAAAAATTATAAATGAATATGAATATAAGTTTGTAAAGCGCACCCATAAGTGCCCAACATCTGATGATGAGGTATCATTGACCTAGCGACGTAAAACAACAACGCTTGCGGGAAGTAATTTGAACTCAGAATAAGAAGGCTCAAATTTTTTCAATTTTGAATGGTAATGGGACAAAGGAAAAGAACAAATTTAAATGAAACTTTGTTGCAATATTTGAACACAAATTTTATCAATTAATCTGACTCGAATTATGTAACAGAAAGTGACTTATGTTAACGAACAATTAATTTGATTGTATCTTCTTCATTAGAATACAGACGGGATGTGGAGTTGAAACCAAAGTTCTAGAGAGGCTTGATCTAATCCCTACAAAGTTCTAAATGATGACTATTATGATTGAGTAGAAACTGTGGAGGTTCACGCTTCGCATGTCTGGGAAACAACGAGTTAGCTCCACCACAGCAAATATCAAAGACAAAAACACTCAATTGTGGGGAGACAAGAAAAAGAGACTGTCTACCTCTAGTTTTGAGTAACCATGTGTAGGCATTAAAATTATATAATGCTGAAGTTAAAGATAAATTAATAATTCTAATTATTTAACAAATATTAATTCAAATTTATTAAATTTAAAAGTTAAATGGGTTGACCCATTATGAAAATAGCTTATTGGGCCAAGAAACAAGTCCAGCCCAATTCCAACACATGCCCAAGGAAAAGGCCCAGATGCTCAAAGGCCCACTAAACTTCTCTATAAATAGAGAAGTTTGTCATTTGTGAAACAGGAACTTTTGAGAGAGAAGAACAAAGAAGAAGAGAAGAAAGAAGAAGAAGAAGAAAAGAAAGAAGAAGAAAAAGAAGAAAGAAGAAAGAAGAATAAGAAGAAAAGAAGAAACGTCGTGAAGTAAAGAAGACTACACTCCAGCTCGCCAGTCAACAAGTGCACACTGCATCGCCTGCCAAAGCATTACCAGCACCTAAGTGAAATTAAGTCATCAAGACCTTCACCGTGCAAGTTAAACAAGACACAAGTGTTTACGAAGTAGAATCAGAGGAACAAAGAGAGAGTGTAACTGCAAACTTTCTAAAAATCAATATAAAACAAACTTTTGTAACTTTATTTTGTTCAATAGAAAATATCTTGTTTACAAATTGGTGAACCCGACGTGAACTCTCAGCCTCTCATCTCTACAACTTTACCAAAACCTACTACAAAGATGTCTGCTCAACAAACCAACTCTCGCAGTCCTACCCGAACCTGTGCCGCTGCATTGCAAACCAAGTCCACGATCATTGACGTGCAACGCACTGATGTCTGTACAAGAAGCATGACAAGGAAGATGACTGTTAATGAAGCTGCGCAAGTCTACGTGCTGCTAAAATACCAACCAAGGAGCGTACATTCATTGCTGCTTCTATTGCTACTGCGGCTGCTGCTTTGATTGCATCCAACTCTCCACAATCCAAGACCAAGGGAAGCGTCAGTGCTGACAAGGCACGCTCATCAAAAGCAAAGGTGACTCCAGCTAAGAAGATGGAGGCTGTGTAGAACTTCTGTCATGACTATCGGTGCTAAGTCCATTGAAGAGCAAATGACAGAAATGAGAAAAATGCCTGAAGAACTATCAAGAGCCAACAATGAGAAAATGGAGAGAATCGAGACCCTTCAAAAAGAGCTAAATGAATTACGTAAAGATAAAGAAATTGATCAAGAAGAAATGATGACTGACAATGATGTTGACAAGATCGAGGGTGTAAGAACTGAAGGCATCAACTAAAACGAAAAACAGCTCTAAGAAATGATAGCAAGTGCAATCAAGCTTCAGTTGAGTGGTGGTTTGTCTAATGATACAAGATACTCAAAGCCATTACTATATCAATTGTGATGTCGTTGACTATGTCTAGCTAAACTAGTAACTGCGACTTAGCAAATGACCTTGTAAAAATTATTTTTATATGGAAATTTAATGTTCAGTTTATGTTCTAGCGTTTTGTCTTGTGCTAATTTTTGATATTTTGATTAATTAAGTTAAATGTCTATTAGCGCACAAATTTGTCTTATAAAAATAATTCTTATTGTTGGCATGTTTTATACTTAGCGGTGATTTCAGGTAAGAACACCAAGAATTTATATAGCACTAGTATTTGCCTACTAGTTTAGCTCGCTTGGTACTTAATACTTTCTTATAAATATAAGCACCATTCAGCTAGGCGATTTATAGACTATATAAAAGCACTTTTATATGCATGGTACCATAGCCGAATTATGCATGAGCTATGAGAATATAATATATGAATGTTAATGGTCTTTGATAAACATCAGTTACAAGTGATCGTGTTAAGTCATGCTAGCATCTCAATAGAGAACCTCACACATCCTATTGTTGCACAGATGCAACATGTTCACTAATAACAACACAACCCCCCTTTTACTAATTAGTGTTGCTAATTTGTAGTTGAATGATATTCATGTTTTCAATCCCCCCTTTTACTAATTATTGTTGCTAATTTGTAGTTGAATGATATTCATGTTTTCAATTCCCTGTGGATTCAACCCCTACTCGCTGTTTAATGAGTTACTTCACAAAGGAGGCTATACTAATGATCAACATCTGCTACTAATTTCATGTGTGAAAACTGTCATTTTGTTGAGGATTTTGAGTTGAAAAAAATAGACGGTGAAAATCTGGCATGGAAGGGAAGTATATGAGAAGTGATTGTAGAGGCGTTTCAAGGAAGGGATAAAGTTGAGAGTGTGGTGAAGATGACGTCGATGGCTGAAAGGAAGATAGGGAATGGAGATGGTTCGTATGCTCATATTTTTTAGTAAGAGGAAGACGGGTGAGGCTTTTTTGACAGTGAAGGATCAACAATCAAACTTTGAAGGAGAGGTGGCGGCGCGATTGTAGTGGCACCACCTCTAAGCGGAAGCTAAAAAACCAGATCAGATTGGCCGTGATACCATGTTAACAAAATATGAAATAGGGTTTTGGAATAAAAGAGAATATTTATTAATGATTTATTAGGTAAGTTGCATCTGTTTATATACATGCTTGTAACGCTAAATATCGGCTACCCTTAATACAGAAAGGTTAATTTCTAAAGGGACATATAATTTTTGGGAGACGGAGGGACGTCATCTCGACTGTTGATTTGCATGATCTGGCGGTTGACATTACAGTTAGTTTTTAATTAACTTAGATGGTTAGATTTGCAAAATGCAGGGGTTGTTGAGAGTGGCGGTTATTAATATCAACCGTTAGATTGATAGAAATTAACAATCGAGAAAAAGTTCCTCCGTGTCACAAAAAAATTATTATCCTTCTCGAACTCAACCCAATATAAAATATCTAAATATAAATCAAATTAAATAAATGTAATTAAGTTGTATTGTAACGAGGTTCACTTTAAAATAATTGGATATTCTTCTTCAACTTTAATAGATCACAAGAGATAAAAATTAATTTTACTCTTGATCTACATGAGACAACGTTAAACATCATCTGTCCAGACTTAATTGGTGGTCGCTGTGATACTGATTAGTTTGTATTTCCAAATCTCAGTTCAAATAAAATCCAATAGAGGATAATATTTGATGTTTATTAAATAACAAATCCGATCTAGAATCGATTAACACAACCGAATTCCAATTTTCCAAAAAATGAAATAACAAAATTACAGTCTGAAAAATGAAGAATCAATTTCTCTATATGTCTGCTTCCCTCCTCTTATCTTCCCTAGTAGATTTCAAACAAACTCTCACCTGAACATCACACTATGTCCGCCGTCTCCTGCAAGTAGCTTACTAGTCACGTGACTCTATATTAATTTCCTATAACAAATCCTCCCTTCCAAAGAACCTTGACCTTAAGGTTTGAATTTTGGAAATTGTTTCAACAAGTCTTATAGAAACTTACTGGTTGCCTCTTCATTTGGCTTGTAAGCCCACTTCACTAACACTTGTGTTGCAGCTTACCATGCCTATTCACGAGTCGTCTCTCTAACATTATCTCAGGTTCCTTGACAAATAAATCGGGCATGTGAACAAGCGATTCGTTGGAAGTTGCAACACTTCAAGGATGTTTCTTTTGCTGCAAAACATGAAATACAGGGTGAATTCAAGAAGTTGCTGGTAATTCCAGTTTATAAGCCACCGTCCCAATTTTTTCCAGCACTTTAAATGGTCCATAGTACTTCGGAGCTAGCTTTTGGTTAGATCGCAAGGAAACACTATGTTGTAGATACCATTGAAGCTTCAGAAACATCAAGTCCCCTGCCACTAATGTTCAGTCACTCCGATGATGATTGACAACTTGCTCCATCCGTTGTTGAGCTCGCAACAGATGAAATTTTAAAAGCTGAATCATACTTCTCGATCCTGCTACCGTCTTACCACAACATCAACTTTGATTCACCCGGTAAATGTTGTAGATGCACAGGAGGAGGGATGCTATACATTATTTCAATGGACAATGGGTGTAAGTTGAGCAACAGAATGAAATGTAGTATTGCACCCCCATTCCGCTAGATGAAGCCATTTACCCCATGGATGAGGTCGATCACCACACATACAACGAGGGTACGTTTCCAAACACATGTTGACCACTTTAGTCTGCCCATCAGATTGTGGATGGTATGCACTAGATAAATGCAGTTCAACTCCGTGTAATTTCAGCAACTTCTGCCAAAAATCATTTTTAAATATGGCATCTCTATCTCTATCACTGGTAATGGACATTGGAAAACCATAGAGCTTAAAACAATTGTCATAGCAAAATAAGAATAACTTAGAGCCATAAAATGAGGTGCTTTGCTAAGCCTATCCACCACCACAAAAATAACAGATTTTCCGAAGGATGAAACCAACAATTAAATCCATTGAGATATCTGTCCAGATTTCTACAGGGATTGGTAAATGGCTGTAACAACCCCGGATATGTTGAATTGTCGTACTTGTTTTGCCGGCAAATGATGCAACTTGGAATAAAGTGTTGTATATCTTTTGCCACACCCTTCCAATAAAATATGGCCTTAACATTTTGCAAAGTGGCATCCCTATCCAAATGACCACCAGAGCTAGAAGAATGCAACCACTGTAAAATTTTATTTCTGAGACTAGTATCGATTCCGACCACCAATTTACCCTTTCGTGGCAACTGATTATGTAGCCAAGTGTAATACTTCTTTGCCACAACATTAAGTTTTAATAAATCAATTATTTCTATCAAAGCTTCATCAGATTTATAAACTCTTGTATTTGTGAAAGCAACTCAGAATCTACTATAGATAAGGTCATGTTTAATAAAACAGACCCTTCAATTCTTGAAAGCGCATCAACTGCTACATTCTCTTTACCTTGTTTGTATTGAATTTCATAGCCGAATTCCAATATCTTAGGAAGCCACTGTTGTTGAACAGGAGTACTCAATCGTTGCTCCAACAAATACTTGAGATTTTGCTAATTCTTTTTAGTAATAAAATGACCAGTTAACAAGTAATGACGCCATTTTTGAACCGCAAACACCACTTGCCAATAATTATTTTTCATAAATGGAAAGTTGTAGTTGTCGGCCTTTGAGATGTCTGCCAATGAAAGCTAGTGGTTAACCATCTTGCATCAAAAAAGTCCCGACACCGTAACCGCAAGCATCCGTCTTGCAACAAATCCTTTGGAAAAATTTGGGAGAGCAGGGACTAGAGCACTGCACAAGGCCTTTTTTAAAGCTGCAAAAGCATTTGTAGCCTCCTCTGACCAATGAAAAGCAACATTTTTCAATAAAAGAGTCAAAGGTCTTGCAATGGTTCCATAATCCTTCATAAACCTTTTGTAATATCCGATTAACCCAAGAAAACCCCTTCGCTGTTTCAAGTTTTTCGGCACGAGCCACAGCTCAACGACTGTAATGACCCAAATACTCTACCTTGTGGACAACAAATGCACATTTGCTCCGCTTAGCAAATAACTGATGCTCTCGCATCACCACAAAACTTTTCTCAAATGCAGTGTATGTTCGGCCAAGGAGGAGCTGTAAATATTTATATCATCAAAGAATATCAAAATAAATTTCCCCGAGAACTTTGTAAAAATCGAATTCATCAAATATTAAAATGTGGCAGGTGCAATCTTTAATCCAAAAAGTATAACAAGATATTCATAGTGGCCGCCATAAGTTGTATACGCAGTTATATGAACATCTTCTACTCACATTCGAACCTGATGGTAGTTGGTTCGAAGATCAATCTTTGAAAAACAATTAGACCTACCTAATTCATCCAACAAGTCCCTGATCAAGGGAACTGGAATTCTACCTTCACTGTACAAGCTTTTAACGCCCTGTAATCAACACATAAATCATCTTTCTTTTTACCAAAACCACGAAGGAAGCGTATGAACTCCTACTCGGATGAATAATACCAAAATCCAAGATTTCTTTGATAATCTTATCATTTCATTCTTTTGAGAGTTGGCATATTTGTATGGTCTTTGGTTGACATGATTTGTTCCATCTAATAAAGGGATTCGATGGTCATGTTCCCCTCTGAATAGGAGTAAAGCCTTAGGTTCATGAAATAAATCTTCAAATTCACATAACGACTCTTCAATTTATGTATAGAGTTAAGTTGGAGTTGACATGTAACACTCCATCCCACATCGGGTGGGAGACGTGTGCGTGCTGGCTAGATAAGCTATGCTACCAGCACACATGTCACCAATATACCATGGTTTTTCAAGGAAAGGTTCTAGATTGTGGTGATCTAGGGAATTTTGGTGGCGTGTGAGCTGGGACAGCTAGGTTTACAACGATTCGGATCGGGTGCTCCGGTCGGGTCGTTACATGACATATCCAGTAAAGAGACAGCATGCTCACACTCACCACTTCTATCAACACAAATCATATATAATTTGTATATTCTGATCTATAATCTTATTTAGTTGTTTGATATTGGTTTTGCGATCAGATCCAGGTTTGAAACCGTGTATACCACCTTTCGTTGGTGCACTTTGAACTCCTTTGTTAACTCCTTAAAATTCCAAACAACAGACCCTAATGTTTCAGCCACTGCAAGCCTATAAGACCATATATCACAACACCCCAACGGAATAACTCTAAAATCTGCCTTAAACAGCACATTTAGAAAATTCCATTCAAAATTTCCAGTTTTGGAAGAGACTGTGAAAAGGTGAAAAACAGAGATCACCGGAGTTCAAGTGAACGTCCGGCGATGGTGATGAATGAAGAGAATGCAAAAAGCATGATTTTGGTGAAATGTGAAATTGTATTGATCTGATGAATGAGCTACAGTTATAACAGACCAGGTTTTACATTTTACACTTTGCACCCTTTTGTTTTCTAAATTACATCACCTACCCAAACTTTAATTAATTACAAAACTAATCTAGGTCTTCCTTCATCCAGGTTGAATTTGAATGTTTGTAGCCGCCGTCGCATCCTTGCCTTGCATATGAGCTGAGGTCGATTCATGAGGTCCAACACCCCCCCTCAAGCTCAACTCGTGTAAAAAATTGCAACAGTTGAGCTTGGAGCTGAGTCGAGTCATGAGGTCTGCTGCAAGGGGTTTAGTGAGTAGATCAGCTGGCTGAGTAACAGACGGAACGAACTGAGGTGAAATCAACCCTGAGCTGAAATACTGACGAACAAGATGGCAGTCAAGTTCAACATGTTTGGTACGCTCATGGAAGACCGGATTTTAGCAATGTGAAGGGCAGACTGGTTGTCACAGAACAGCGGAATTGGCGTGATGACAGGCACTTTGAGATCAGACAATAATCTGGTAAGCCACACTACTTCACAACAAGTTTGTGCCATAGCTCTGTATTCAGCCTCTGCTGATGAGCGTGAAATAACTTGCTGCTTCTTTGTCTTCCAGGAAATTAATGAGGATCCAAGTTGAATGGCATACCCTGTCACTGATCGTCTAGTCACTGGACAGGCTCCCCAATCAGCATCACAGAATGCTGACAATGCTAGTGGAGATGAAGACTTATAAAGAAGACCCTGTGCTGGAGCAGACTTGAGGTACCTCAATATTCTGTGTGCAGCATTTAGATGATCTTCTGTAGGTTTGGCTAAGAATTGACTGAGTGTATTTACTGAGAAAGTGATATCAGGCCTTGTGACTGTTAGGTAAATCAGTTGACCCACTAATCTTCTGTAAGGAGTAGGATCAACTAATGGCGTAGCATTAGATAGAGCCAATTTCTGTTTAGTGTCCATAGGAGTCATAGAAGGTTTGCAACCCAACAAGCCAGCTTCCTTCAATAAGTCTAGAGCATATTTTCTCTGGTTGATGAAAATACCAGATGAGGATCTTGCAACTTCTATCCCCAAAAAATAGTGTAGATGCCCTAGATCTTTTATCTGAAAGTTGAATGTATGAACTCCTTTATTTCTGAAATCATCTTTTCTGAAGTACCAGTGATAATGACATCGTCCACATAGACTAGCAAGATGATAAACTCCCCTGATCTGCTCATAGTAAATGAATAGTCATTTAGGCTTGCAATGAAACCATATGACAATAAGGCATCACTGAAACGACTAAACCATTGTCTTGAGGCCTGCTTTAAGCCATATAGACTCTTAAGTAGTTTGCAGACCTTCCCTTGCCTCTTTTCTTCTTTAAAAAAACCAGGGGGAGTGTCATATACACTCTTCTTCTAGAAGGCCATGTAGAAAGGCATTATTGACGTCTAATTGAAATATAGGCCAATTTTAGAAGCTGCCAAGGCTAGGACAGTTCTAACAGTAGACATCTTCACAACAGGAGCAAAGGTTTCTTGATAATCAAGGCCTTCTTGCTGAGTGAATCCTTTGGCCACCAATCTAGCCTTATACCTTTCTATAGAACCATCAGATAGTCTTTTTATTTTATAGACCGGGGTAAGTCAGTGATGATCCATGTTTTATTTGTCTCAAGAGCTGTCAACTCATTTTGCATAGCTTGAGTCCATTCAGGGTTTTTGCTGGCTTGGGTAAAGCTTTGTAGGTTCTGTTTCAGAGAGGATTTGAAGGGAAAATGTTGGAAGGAAGGGGAACAAGCTGAGTAGTTTGTAAAATGGCTAATGGGATATTGGGTTTTTTGTGTTTCTGTGTGGTTGCAAATGTAGTCATGAGTTTAGTAGGTGGCTTAGGAATTCGCTGGGATTTTCTGGTGGGTTGGGATGGATTTTCTGGGTCAGGGATGGTATTTGTGGTAAGGTCAGGGATGGTATTTTGTGGTAGGGTCATCTGGGTAAGCTTTAGTTGGAATGCGCTCTGATACCATGTGAAACGGTGAAATCGGTGATCACCGGAGCTCAGGTGAATATCCGGTGATGATGAGAAAATGAAGAAAATGCAGAAAGCATGATTTTGGTGAAAATGTGAATTGTATTGATCTGAGGAAAATCTTACAGTTATAACAGATCAGGTTTTTGTACTTTACACTTTGCACCCTTTAGTTTTCTAAATTACATCACCTACCCAAACTTTAATTAATTGCAAAACTAATCTAGGTCTTCCTTTATCCAGGTTGAATTTGAATGTCGTTTGTAGCCGCCGTCGCATCCTCTTCTTGTCTGTGAGCTGAGTTCGAGTCATGAAGTCCAACACCATTCAACAACGACCTTTTTCTGTATTAAAACAAACTCTTAAACTTAAAAAAGTAAGGATCGGGTATAAAGTAGCATATAAATATAAAATATAAAATAATATCAACCGCTAATCAAGATTAAACGGAAAAGATGCGCGGATCTAATCGTAAATTATTTAAAATTACAATTATGTTTAAGTTATAATTTTCAAACTTTAAAGGAGAAGGGATTTGGTTTAAAGTAACAGTTTTCATAAAAATATAAAATCATTCTAACCTTCATAATTTTACAATCGGACGGTTTAAAATACACATTCAAATTGTTACCAAAATAAAACAAAAGGGCAAATCTGTAAAAGTGATACATGTAAATAATTATATTAAAAATCTGATTATCATAATATCTCCTTAAAATCCGCATATATGGTTCAACAAATTACCATATACGGTTCATGAATCATAACTAAGTACTTTTTAGACCATACAAAATGAACATGGTTCAATAAATGGTTAGACATGGTTCATGAACCATAACCTACAATTATTAGGACCATACTAATCGAGTATGGTTGAACAAATTGTTAAGCATGGTTCATGAACCATATGTATATATTTTTTGAACCTTACAGGCGGATGGCGAGCTTTTCTTCCACTGAATTATGCAGTTAGTTTCACGATTCAAAATCTCCAGATTTTCTGGGCGAAGAGCCGATCCGTGAAACAATAACATTTTAGTGTTCCGAATTTACCCCTGACATTTAATTTAGAATTATTTTAATTCCATAAATGGCAACTTTTAATTTTGACTTGGTAAAAAATCTGGTGCGTTGTTCTATTTATTTTAACAACTTATATTAGTGTATATTTTATACACATAAAAGGACTTTATACCAGATCCGCTCCCACTTTAAAGAGGTAATGGTACCGAAATTATCAAACCATATCATCTATACTCTTATCCCTAATTTCCAACATTTAAATCAAATTTAAATATTAGTTATTGCTGACTAATCGACGTTGCATATTTTGTACTTCAAAGTTTGTGTCTAAGCGATTGCAATGCAATTCAAAAACAATTTATAAACCAAAGTATTTCAGGTCGTGCAAGGAGCAAACTTCAACTTGTGCACTATATAAGGATTAGTTTTAATCTAGCTAGCTCGAATCAATATTTATAGTTTCCATATGGAGGACAGATAATACAACTAATCAAAGTACTTACAAACCAATCGAGAAGATTTCCCTTGTCTAATGCATCAAAACAATGATCAGAAGAGTTAATGCCTAACGATTTTAAGTTAACTATTAATCGTAACTCAAAACAAGATTTCGCCAAGTTTGAGTATTGATTTTAATGCTTCACATCTCACTCTTCTGATTTGTTGATTTGCTCGAAACAATGACATTAATCAAGAACTTTCGTTATATGGATTAATGTGAAAGCTCAGATAAAAGCTTAAGTCTCCTCTTCTACTCCCTAATGCTACTTCCGTAACTCAAAATCATTCATATAAAACGACTTTTTCTCCATATAATTCATCAAATCATGCATCTTGATAAATAAACTCTTCACCACAAAATAAAATATCAAATAGCAATAATAAGTCAAGTAACAATACAATTCATAAGATATGAAGCGAACTATCAATCAAAAAATCGACCGATCACTAATTTGAATTTATAACCAAAAATAGTTCTTACCTTCTATTAAAAAACGTATAACCACAATGACAAAAGATCACCATATGCTTCCTGAGATATTGCGAGGGAGGAAATAGATCACCTTTGATGTTATTTTCAGGCATGTATCATAGTTTACAATCTACTCAGAGATCGCAACCAAGAACATTGCAATACGTATCAGAGCTTGAATGCGGTGTGACCAATTAACAAGTATATGAGCCAAAGTCCAAAATCATTATTTCATCCGGGTCGAGATATAAGTTTTGAGCTTCCTTCATGCGGTTTCATTTTGAAGCTAAAACCAGTGGAAAAAAAAGACGTCGCCTAGGCGTTCGGGCGTTCGGCAAATCACTTTTAGATATGTGAGGCGAGCTGGTTCCAGAAGGCGAGCACCTCCACCGCCTTATCCACGCCTCGGACGCTCCACGTCTCATCGCTTTTAGGGTTTATTTTTTTGAACAAATTTGTAAAACCAAACGACGTCGTGTCATAATGTATATTTATAATTTTTAATAAAATATTTTTATTTCCAAATTTATTGTGCAAAGTAAAAAATTGATTGACGTTTCCGTTCCACTATTCTTTGCGACTCGCTCCGATCCGATGACTCGTCAGGTATTGATTGGATTTTAATTTACTTTGTTTCATATTTAATTTTAGGGATAATTACGAAAAACCACCCTCATAATAGGGGTTTTTCACGGAACCACCTTTACAATGTGATATTACAGTAAACCACCTCTTTTTATCATTTTGTTATCATTTAACCACCTCGACGCTATTCCGTCAAATATTCCGTTAAATATTTTAAAATTTAAATATAATAGTATTATTTTTATTATAATACACCACCCGTATAATATATAAATTTTCACTTCACCACCTCTATAATCATTTCCATTATCACTTCACCACCTCTGTTAACGGAGAGGTTGTTAAATGATAACAGAGTAGAGAAAGAGGTGGTTTACTGTAATATCACATTATAAGGGTGGTGCCGTGAAAAACCCCTATTATGAGGGTGGTTTTTCGTAATTAACCCTTAATTTTACTTCAAGGATTGATTAGGTTTATGTTTTTTGATAATCATGTTTTTCATCTATTGTTTATCTGATTAATCAATTTGTTTTAATATGGTTTACTGTTTATTGTTATTCATGTTTTAACTCACACTTCAAGTATTAATCAACGGTCATCATCCTTTTAAATATGTTTTTTTGATAATCAAGTTTTTGATATACTATGAACATAATCTGTTTACTGTTAATTCTTAATTATTTCTTTGTGTATGTTTTATTTTCAAGAATTATATATTTATGAATCAAAATAAGAAGGATCCTTGTTGGAAATATGCTATTGAAGACCCTAGTAACAAAAATTACGTTGTTTGTAATTTTTGTGAAAGAATACAAAAGGCCGCATATGTCGTTCGAAGAAACATCTTGATGGAGGTTTTCCGCAAGTCGTAAATTGTCGTAGTTGTCCTCCAGCTGTAAGAGAGGAGATTGCTACTTATATGGAGAAGAAGGGAAAGGAGGAGGCAAAAGCTGATAGTTTGATTGATCTTGATGCTCATGAAAAAGCAAGCTTCTATTCCCATGAAGAAAAGTTATATCACAAGGTGGTCAATCTTCAACGAAAGGTATGAAATCCATTGGTCCTATGGCTATGTTTGTCACACCACAAATCCTGAAATAGAATTTTACCAAACAAGCAAGCTACAGTCAATGAGTTAGCAAGTAAAGCACTGAGGGAAGAAGTGGCTCAAGATTTGGCTGTATGGTTTTATGAAATCGAAATTCCTTTTCATGCAGCAAAGTACGTACACTACTACAGATTAGTTATTTAACAGCACTTTTTTTGGTCCTTTAACATCGCTTCTTGAAGCATTGTTAATTCGAGCGCTTTTTTTGTAAACACTTTTAACAGCGCTTAAAATAGAAAAAGCGCTGTTGTAAATGACAAATATTGACAGCGTTTAAATATAAAGCGTTGTTGTATAATTAAAAATTTAAATAATTGGAAAATAAAAAAGATAAAATTATTTAAGCGCTATGAAAATATAAAACATACAACAGCGCCTTTTTATATTTAAGTGCTGTTGTATGTTAACTACTTTTACAGCGTTTTTTTATTTAAGCGCTGTAAAATTTTGATTATTTTTAAAAAAAATCAATATTATTAAGAATTTCTTTCTTTTACAGCATTCAAATAAAAGTGTTGTTAAATATTTTGCAATAAGATATTTATTATAATATTTTCGGGGATTGGAAAAAACGGTTTTTGAAATTTAATAATAATTAAAACCGCTTTAAAGGCAATCAAATTTATTTAAATCATAATTTTACATTGAAATAGAAATCAATTTTAACGTTCGATTTTTTTACTAACATTATCAAATAAAAAATTATGGACCAAAACCCTAGCCTTCGTGCTGAATTTGTCTCATTGCCCATCTTGAATTTGTCTAGGTGGTCGTCTTGAATTTGTCACATTACCCTCGACATTATCACAAAATTCGACAAATCTGCAAGAAAATAATAGTGTTAATATCATAGTATTAATATAAAACAAAACAAAACATAAAAGCTTAACGAAAAATTTCAATATAAAACACTAAAGTTTAACAAAAAGGTGTTTATCCTTACTCGAATCGGTGAAGAACTAAAATAATTTTGACACAAAAATTTCAATGTAAATTTTTATATATATAGAAAGATTGTAGCGGGAAGTTTGGGGAGAAAACTCCAAATTTACCCCTGTTTGAAGATTTTGTTCCTCATTTACCCCACTTGTAAGTTTTATTCCCCATATACCCCACTTTACAAAAACGCTTTTTCAAAAAGCGCCTAAACAGCTAAAAACGCTTTTTCAAAAAGCATTTTTCGTTCATTCTTGATTAAATATGTATAAAATTTTATTTTTTACTAACGATTGAGCTAAAAACGCTTTTTCAAAAAGCATTTTTCGTTCATTCTTGATTAAATATGTATAAAATTTTATTTTTTACTAACGATTGAGCTAAAAACGCTTTTTCAAAAAGCGTTTTTATCTGTTTAGGTGCTTTTTGAAAAAGCGTTTTTATAAAGTGGGGTAAATGGGGAATAAAACTTACAAGTGGGGTAAATGAGGAACAAAATCTTCAAACAGGGGTAAATTTGGAGTTTTTTCAAGTTTGGGCGCGTAATTAAAATTTCCGAAATTTTAAATCGAATGTGGACTGTTAGATTATTTTAAGCAACGATTGGGATTAAAATCTGCACGAAACTTAGTCGACCAATCACGTCATTTCTTTCTTTAACAGCGCTTAGAAATATATAAACGATGTTAAACAGTATTTTTTTAAAGGAAATCGAATTAAATAACTTTCAACATCGCTTATCATGTTTAAGCGCTGTCGTATACTATTTACAACAGCGCTTAAACATGATAAGCGCTGTTATAAACCGTTGATTTTTGTTTTGTTTTTTCTTTATAATTTATTGATTATTAAAAAACAAATTTAGTTGAAAATTTGATTTATGAAGCTAATAACTCATTTACTTCAAAAATAATTATTTTACATAACTCATCAATTCAGTAAATTATAATTGTTCTAATTAAATAGTGCCGCTATGAATTTTACCTATTTATAGTTCTATCTTCTATTACCCGCTAGAGTCTCAAGAAGATGTAACAATTACCTAATCAAAACACCACAATAGCTCCACCGCTAGGCTTTGCTACTATGACAATTCAATTAAGTATAATGCAATAGATATTAACCCAATTTCACCGCTAGGCTAGGTCAAGCAAATAACAAAGCTTGCAATACATAACAAGAACCGAATTCACTAAATTAAAACATGTTATTCAATGGTCTCATACAATTTTACAACTCAATTCCCCCCAAATTGTCAAGGGTACTAGCTACTCCTACAAAACATTCATCCAAAATTGAGTTTGAAGAGGGAACACTTGGCTGTCAGTCGTCTTAAATTGATTAGGGTTAAAACCATGTTTATAAGTTACTGAAATTCTTGAATTGGGCTGCGCCAGACAGATCCCCGCACCCTTAAGGATTAATTCCCGTGGACCCTTAAGAATTAAAAATATTCCTCAGCGTCCGCGGATTCAGTGTCCATGGCTGACATCATCATGATGTTATCCAACTTGAATTCCAGCTCTTTTCTTTGTCTTCGTGATCCGAATGCGCCTAAAATGCTTCATTAGCGTGTAAAAGCTCTTTTGCAGTCCAAATATGCATGAAATGCCAAACATTACGAAAATGTAATATTTCACAAACTAAACAAATTAAATGGAATTAAGATAATGATAGATCGTATAAATACGCTCCATCACAAGATCAACTGAAAAACGAGTTGCCGAAGTACATTAATGGTGAAGGTCTCTTTGGTAGACTTGTAGCTGTAAGGGCAAGAAAAACAAAATTCTCCAGATAAGACATTGCTGAATTTTATATAGAGTTTTTTTGCCGAAAATCACCACTTCAATACCTAATTTTTGACAAAACTACCCTCTCAAATAAATTTGATTTAACCACCTAATAATTTGAAAACTATTAAATTTGTCACCCGAGTACTGTTCCGGCAACTTATTCCGATAAAAGTTCTCGTTGACTTCGTTGACTCACAATTAAATAATAACTTTGTCATTATAAACATAATCAAATAAACTCATGTTAAGATTAATTAGTCTAATAATAATTTGATTAGGTTTATTTATGAAAAAATTATTTTTTAATTGTGAGTCAACAAAGTCAACGGGAACTTTTACCGAAATAAGTCGCAGGAACAGTACTCGGGTGTCAAATTTAATAGTTTTCAAATTATTGGGTGGTTAATTCAAAAATAAATTGAGAGGGTGGTTTTTTCAAAAATTAGATATTGAAGGGGTTGTTTTCGGCAAAAAACCATTTTATATATTATCGTTTAAAACTTACTGAATTTTATATATTAGCTTTTAACTTTCTGATATTTTATATTTTATTGATATTTTTATAGATAGCTGAATGGTGGAAAGCGTATGGTTCTGAAGCTCCAATGTTGCAAAAATTTGCTATTTCTATTTTAAGTCTCACTTGCACGGCTAGAGGATGTGAAAGAAATTGGAGTGTATTTCAACAGGTAAATGAACAACTTGATTGTTTGTTAATTTTTCTGTTGTTATTAGATTACTTATTTATTTTATGTTATTTATTTTAATTTCAATTGCATACAAAGAAGAAATCGACTATTACAATCGAGGTTGAATGATTTGATTTTTGCCAAATATAACATGGCTTTGATTCATCGGCATAATCTTCAAGATAGGATTGATCCTACAAGGCTGATTGATATTGATGATTCCAATGAATGGTTGATCGGAAGAATGGAAGAAGCTGCAAATGAAGACTTCATATTTGAGAATGATATTTAACATGGGATATGGTGGATCAAGCAAGTGGAGCTAGCGAGCCATATTACTAAGATAGATCAAAAATAAAGAAGAGAAAGACAAAGGAAAATCGATTGTGGTTAAAGTTGAAGAAGAATATAATTTTGATGAATATGTCAATGAAGATGAAACTACAACTACAATATATGAAGACTTACAAGATGAAGATGATTGTGTTGATGTTGATGTTGAAGTTGATTCTAGATGATGATTATTACCATATTTTGATTACTACTATTGCTGAATTTTTTGTTTTGAAATTGAATTTGTTTAAATTTGGGACCATGTTATTACAATTATGTTTTAATTATTATTTCTTATGATTGTATTTTCTTTAGGCTTAACACATATTGATCTAATAGTTTTAAATTAATTTTACAGTTACACATAATTTTTTATTTCAAAAAACATTCGCCTTTTGCTCCTCTCCTCTCGCTTAGGATCATTTTCGCCTTTAGTCACTTTTGGCTTTTTTCTTCACTGGCTAAAACATCAATTATTTTATCGTAGAGAGTTAGATTTTTACATTATCACATTTGATTCTCAATGTGGTGAACAATTGCTTCGAATCAACGCATTACAACATCAATCCAATACCAAATTTTCTTATGCTTGCTCAATACTTCGTCACGTAATCTGATTAAGTTCTTCTTAAATTAACCGATCAAATCATAGATATTAAAACATAATGGTTTGTCAAATAAGTAACATGAAATAGATAAATAAATAACATGAATCTATTGCAAGAAGATGATATTTGGAGAAGTTGAAGGTATGCTTGTATTGTTCATGAGTATATATACATTTATTCCGATCCATATATGGATTCATTCTAATATACAAGTAAAGGTAATCAATCCTTATAATTATGTGTGCATGGTTGACCAATCCCGACAATTACGTTTGCTATCATCTACCAATCAAATCATAGATATTAAAAAATCATGCATTGATTCATAAATAAGTATGTAAGGTTCATAAATCATATCAATTAAATTATTAACCTCAGAAAATTACAATGGGGCTCATGAAATGAATATATAATTTTCATGAACTCACCAACCAAATAAAATAATTAGAAATCACACTATACTTTATGAAACTAGTTTGAAAGGTTGATGAAATTAAGATATTTGTGACTTAAATTCATCTGTAGTTATGTGATAAGCTAGTTGAAAATTTGAATTTTAATAACTAAATCGAAGACCCTTTGAAATTTACGATTACACAATAATGAAATAAAATGTCGTATCAATAAAATGCAGCTAATAAAAAATAAACACTGTGATACAAATAAATAGCTATGGTTCACCAAAATGTATATTAATTATTAAGGATCATGAATCATAATATTCCGTTTAATAACATATTCAAGATTTGACTTCTGGTTAATGCAAAATCACTTTCTGATCTTTTAGCTACTTATATTTGAACATCTACACACTTAACATTGTTTCCCTTTACTTACGATTTCCTATTCTTTTTGCAAAAAAGTCATAATTTGGAAATTCTGTTATGCGACTTATCAAACCCTATATTTATAGAATTGGATAATCCTTCTTTCTATAACTGTAATAGACTTGAACTTGTTAATTTTTTTACCAAAACATATCATTAATAGAAGAACATACAGGGCATCTCATGCTAGGGCATTGTTCCATGACGTTTACTTAGCTCAAGCAATGTCTATGGAAAATAAGCTTCAAATTACCAATTTTGATTCAGTGCCATGACAATATTTTGATGCATTCCAAAAGTACGTAGTTTTGACAAACGTTCAAACAAAATTATGCATGATATAATAAAAACGACAAAACGGCGTTGTGTTGATGCTAACACCAAATAGTTACACTGCATCGGATCTGAATCCCCAAATTACAAATCTATAAAAATAAAGAAATACATTTGGAAAAAATTTGGGTAATTGTTGACGAAAATATTCATTTTGCAATGTAAACTATTTGGAAAAAAATTTGAGAAATTTTTTTGGAATTTAGATTAGGGCTATGTGGATTTAGATCTAGTGCACTTAAAGCAATTTATAACGAGACAAATGAGTAATTTCGATAATGGATTCAGAAGAAAAAAACGCAGTTTTTAAATTTACAATAAATAACTAAGCTGTACAAAATATCATTGTTGGATTTCTTATTGACCCGAAAATGGAATTGATCCGGGTTGACCCAATCAACCTGACCGGTTTAACCCTTTGACCCAACCAATTGAACCGATTTTTAATTTTCCAAAAATCTCCTACGTTAAGGTTCGAACTCTAAACCCTTTCAATGCTCTAAAAACTCTAACCACCCGACCTAATTTATTTACTTAACAATTTATGAGAATTAAAATTGATAAATATACTTTTGAATTTGTATTTACATTTAAATATTATATTATTGATATAAGCATTGATCCAAGGGTCGATCCAATGACATAGCCGGATCGACTACCGGATCGGGTTTTACGGTGCAAAATATGGTTTGAGGGCTAGGTAGGGATATCCAAATCCAAGGAGTGAATCGAGTCCACACAAACACTTGACATCGTCAATTCACAGCCTCACAATTTAACAGAATATCCTCTTCCGGATAGAAAACCGATCCAACAACAACACTAACCCTAAACCAAATTCAATCCACAGCAGCAGCAAGCGAATATTCTTTCGATCATGGCGTTGAAGATTGCTTCCTCCGTGTCCACTCCGACGATTGCTCTTCTTCCTTCTCATCATCATCCTAATTCATCATACAAGATTAGCTGCTTGCCTGCTAGACGACCTGCTTCGCTCGATGCTCACTTTTTGGCTCCATCTTCGTTATCAATCACTCCGGTCTGTAACCCCGGCGGCCGATCTTCGCTTTTATGCAAAGCTGGGAATAAAGCTGTTGCCGAGGGTATGCCATCAATCACTTTTGCGCTGAATTAGTGAATTTGTGTATATAAATTTAGTACCTGACACTTGATTTAGATCCAATCAACTATGAATTTAGGTTTTTGTGGTTACCCTAAATTGCGCTTGTTTAAGTTGTTCTGCGAAGAGAACTTAGATTTGGTATTTGTTTAAATTGCGTCTGACTAATGTGTGAAGCCATTCGGAAAACCCACTGTTTGGTCGCTTGTTCTTGACGTTTGAGAATATCTGAAAGAGAAATTATGTTTAAGAATACACCTATGGATATGCTTATTTTTTATCAATGTGTTCATAATGCTGACTTTGAATTGGGATGGAATAGTTTTGGATGTGACAGAGGCGAGCTGGAACACTCTGGTCATAGGAAGTGATACTCCAGTGCTAGTTGATTTTTGGGCGCCTTGGTGCGGACCTTGCCGGATTATTGCACCAGTAATTGATGAGTTGGCAAAGGAGTATGCTGGAAAGATAACGTGTTACAAAGTCAACACTGATGATTGTCCCAACATAGCTTCACAGTATGGAATAAGGAGCATCCCAACAGTTCTGTTTTTCAAACAAGGTGAGAAGAAGGAAAGTGTGATTGGTGCTGTGCCGAAATCCACACTCAGTGCCACCATCGATAAATACATTGACTCTTAAAGTTTGTAACTTAGTCGGTTTGGTTCGAACCTTTCATCTGTATACAATCTTTCCAAGTTCTTGTATATGGAATAATGGTTATGAATTTAGAGGTTTGCCTCAAAATATTCGATGTAGACGTTTTTTTCTCAAAAATGGCAAACATGATGCAAATTAACAAGAGTAACAAATGCATATCCAAAAGTTCATGTATGTAATTATCCACGCATTTTTAGAGATTAAAATTAGCATAAAACTTCAGAGTCCATGAGGCTCAACTCCATTGATGATTCCAACTATTTTTATGATAACCATGGCCAATATATTCCCAGGATTTGGGGTAGTTGTTTTCTATGGGATACTACAATCCAGAATATTATTGCACTAAGAAGTGCTTGTAGCAGTTCGTGATGGAATTCCTTAGCGCCTTTCATTTTCAAAGGTAGCGCCTTTCATTTTCAAAGGTTGCTACGCTCTTATAAGCCTTAGAAAATTGAACCTTAACATGATTTATATAGGTATTTACAGCAACAGCTGCAGTACTGGAAAATGGTCATTAGAAAGAAAAAAACAATACATTATTTCTTTCATTGTTCCAAAGGTTGCAAAATATAAGAAAGAAAATAAATTTACCTCATACATATAAGTGACATGATCACTATGATCTTCCCATGAGTATTTGAGTAGGTATCAAATTTGATGAGCAATTGTACAAAACTACTGACCTTGCAGCAAAGATTTTGGCAATACTGAAGTTATGAAATCCGTACAACAACCTTATTTTTCTTCCCTGCGGATAACAGG
>QZGG01002567.1:0-35570 GCA_006409495.1 Sedum album
AGCATAAATATATTGTCGTTCATGGAAAACAACATATTTTCTTCGAAGATGGTATGGATACAAATGATTACTCTGAAGATAGTGCAGCGGTTTGTAGCACCATTCCAAACAATTTCGAAGACGTTGGTGAATTTCAACAGAGAAGGGATGATCACAATGAAGGCATATGGATTGAAAAACAATGTAAGAATTCCGAATATTTTTCAAAACATTAATATATTTGTGAAGTTGTGTTTAGATTTATATCATTTATTTACTTATTTTGCTTGGTGTTTTTATACAGGATTTTAGTGATGAGCACGCTATATAAAGGGATGATGTAATCAAACTTTTTTTATGATTTGGAATTAAGCAGGTAATTAATGTGTTGAAAATTCTTACTTTTAAAATTTAAATTATTTTTTTTCGTGTATATTGTGTCCTTATGTTTAATTTTTTCATGCAGCTGGTATTCGCGAGATAATATGGATTGGTGAAGATTCAAAATTATTAGATGATGTTTTAATAGAGCTTTTGTTTATTGTAATTTAAGTAATTATCAATGATGAAAGTGTGTTTATTAATAAAAAAACTGCTCTGTTTTAATAAAAATACTGCTCTGTTTTACATATTACAGCGCTTTAATAAAGAACCGCTTTGGTATATATCATGTCAAATAAAATATAAATAGCGAGTTCATCGTTTAACAGCGCTTATAATAAACAGCGCTGTTAAAACTAATTTACCACAGCGCCTTACGATAAAAGCGCTGTTGTAATTAGGGTTCTAAACCCTAAACCCCGAACCCTAACCCTCAATCCAAACCCTAATTATAACAGCGCTTAAAAATTAATAAACGCTGTAAATTATATATTACAGCGCTTATGTTACATATAAGCGCTGTTAAAGATATATTTTCAGTATTTTCAAGTTTTAAAAATCAGGTAATATATTTTTTAGGTTTTTGTTATCTGAAGAATTTAAAAACTCAATTAGTAACATTCTATTAATTAAAATATCATGAGAACATTAATAAGCATTTGAAATCATTGGCATTTGAATATTTGTACTGTGTCTCTTTACTAAGCAATAAGTTGAACATTGTACATTTTGATCAACTAAACTTTTCACTAATAAAAACACAACAAAAATGCAAATGATTTTTTTTAAGTAAATGAGTTATAAGCTTCATTTATAAAACTTCCAACTAAATTTGTTTCATAAAAATCAATGAATTCTGAAGAAAAAACAAAACAAATAAATACTATTTATAACAGCGCTTATAACGTAAAAGCGCTGTTGTAAATAAAATACCACAGCGCTTATTAGTTATAAGCGCTGTAATAAATGTCTCAGTAATTCGATTTCCTTAATAAAAAATATTTATTTATATTTTACAGCGCTTTTATATTTGAAGCGCTGTTGAATATGTTAAATTATCTGATTGGTCGAAACAGTTTCGCGCAGATTGTAATCCCAATCGTTGTTTAACCTAATCTAACGGTCCATATTCAATATTAAAAATTCAGAATTTTAATTCACCCGCACAAATTTCCCGCTATAGTCTTTCTATATATATCCAAATATGCAACAAAATTTACATTGAAATTTTCTTTCAAACATACCATTGTTCTTGTCGGATGTTTTAATTTACAGTCCAAAAAGCTATGTTTCGCGTAAACTTCCCGTTTCAAGTAAGGAATCCTACTCTTATTTCTTACACTTTAGTGTTTTATATTCGTTTCGTTAAACTTTTTTGTTCTTTGTTTGATATTAACTCTATTCTATTCTTCAATATATTTTTTGTAGATTTGTTGTATGATATATGTCGAGGACGATGAGCCAATTCAAGACGAGCAATGAGACAAATTCAGTACAAAGGCCATAGTTTTGTCCATAATATTTATTTGCTAATGCTTGTAAAAAAGAATGTTAAATTGTGTTTCCATTTGATTGTAAAAGTACGATTTAAATAAAAAATAAAGAAAACTATAATCAAAACTGATTCCCTTTAAAGCGGTTATTAATATTATTAACTTTCCAAAACTGTCTTCTCAAATTTCCGTAACTATAATAAATCTTAATGCGCTTAATTAAGATTTTTTTTATAATTCAAATCTTATATTTAACAGCGCTTAATTCATAAAAACGCTGTAAAATTAATAACATTTAACAGCGCTCCTATATATAGAGCGCTGTAACATGTTTAAATTTTTTACAGCGCTCTTTTTTAAAACGCTGTAATATTTTATATTCGAATTATTAAATTTTCAAATTAAAAAATTAATAACTATTTTACAGCGCTTAAATAAAAACGCTGTGTAATAAATTAAATTAAACGGCCTCGTTTTTGTTTTAACGCTTGGTTGTGAGTGATTATGTTTAACAGCGCTTTATATTTCAACGCTGTAAAAGGTTAGTAAAATAACAGCGCTTGTTTTTGATTTATAACAGCGCTTCAAGAAGCGCTGTTATAAATGTGATTTGTAGTAGTGGCAGCTAATTGCTGCAAGCAATAAATCGACGTTAATTTTACAATTTTATTATAAGTTCACGTAGTTTTATTTGAACTTTTTTACGAAATTATTTGAGACGAGAGACTGCATAGAATCGATGGTTGATCGTTAGATCGCTACTCCGCTACTCCTTGTTCGACTTAATTTGGTTATTCATCTAGTGTTGGCAGTTAATCTTATAGTAAGGCCATATTCAAACTCATATGAACCATGATCGGCCCAGCCTACCCCATCATTTCTCGCAAATTCGATGTGATTGGACTAGGCCTACAAAATAACAACTTTCAGCATTTCTCGAATCGATACAAAGGCTTCTTGTATGGGCCGATGAACGAAGTTTTTCTAGATGGCCCAAATGACTGACTGCGTAATGGATGAATCAGCGAGCGGGTGTCGATCACGTAGACAAAAAATGTTATGTATATCCTTACATGTCTGACAACGTAGCTGAATGTTTTGCTACCTGTCGGCCTGCAGGAACAACAACAAAAATCTTGTTGCTGAATCGAGAAAGAAAATTTATAGCTTCAAATCTGCAATGTTTCAGCATATTGGATCAAATTGCACGTGCAAAAAACTCCAACATAGTGTTTGTCAGCAAGAGAGCTTTGGTAGCCGGAGAGGACATATCCATGCATGCTACATGGCATGCGCGCGAGTTCAATAAGGTTACGTCTCCTCTCCTTACACGGCTATGCCATATGTCTAGCCTAGGTCGGAACAGTGCAAACTAGCACAGAAAACCATGCATGCATAGAGACAACGAGCATGCAGCAGCTCGGTGAACGTTTATTGTATTTGGGCGTAAACTACAAGATATATGCGTTGCGCAGCCTGTGTAAAATCTAGAATGGATGGTGGGAGGTGGGGTGAGGGCGTGAGGTCTAGGAGAAGCTCAGCTCAATAAACTGCAAGAAGTTGATCATCTTCACGTGGCCCTGGCCATGAGTTTTTTAAAAATTGATATGCATTATTGGACAGAAAGCCAGGTGCGTTGCACTGCCAACAAAGTCCCAAAATTTGGATTTTAAATATAAGAGCTTGATCCACATGAATCAGAACTGCTGTATCAGAAAACGCTGCTGAATAGAATCCAAGATCTTGTTTCTTGGCCATGGTTTTGTGTCGGATGGTGAAGACGTTTGTTGAGACGGGCCAGATACTCACGATATGACACTAGTATCAACCCCCGTAAGCCATTTGTCAGTAAGAGGTATATTCAAATTATTTGTGCTACTACCTAATCATAGGTTTTCGATGACCTTATGCACCAGATCATGTGCACAATGTGTCCTCAGGGGGATAATGCAGCTATATGGATGACTATTACTCTTCCGTATCATTTTTTTGATAATTTGCAGCTAAATGGGTGTTCTACGGAGATAAATTGCCACTTAGTCAAATCAATCCTCTCACGCACGAATCTCTGATCTCAGGTTTGGCTCATTCTGATGTTTAGATAATTATCAAATGCATTAGGAACCAATTCTCAGTATGATCCAAAAATCGACGTACAGGTAATGATTCATGATCCAATATATAATTTGCAATTATCACTCAATTAATCGATATAAGAATTTTTAGCAATTGACTTTTATTATTATTCAATAATTTGTGGTTACTAAAGGTTTTCATCCGCATCATAATATCCATCCCATATATGGACGGGATAAAAATTACTTGATGTGATGGATCGAGTCGCGTCAGTGCCTGTCAAATTCCCGAATTGGTATATGTGATAGAAATTGGGGTAGATCGTAGATGGGTGGCAATTGACATTGTTTGTGTTTTTTTATTGAATTTACTAAAATACTCCTTAATTGTAGTGTGTAAGAGGGTAAAAAATACGGATTTTTTTTACATTTAAGATTTTCAAAAATTATTTTGCCAAAACACTCATAATATGAATCCTCAAGATCAGATGACTTCTTTTCAACCTTTGGCGTGCGCCAAGAGAATAACATCCCACCTAAAAGCATGTGTGACTTGTGAGCAAAAGCAATCAAAACAGCAGGCGCACACATTACGCACAAATTTGGTATAAATAGAGCATTGTTGCATATTATTGCAGGAAAGGGTTCAATTACGACCCCCTAAAACCCTGTGATCCGGCGACTCCCTTATGAGACCGTTGGATCAATTTGATCCAACGGTCCTAATCTTACACTTTATAAGTTTTGTCTTTTAGTGCACGATCTTTTAGCGGGTGCAAAAATGTAGACTCGAATGTGCATATAGTTGAGTAAAAAATGCAGATGATTGAAAATACAATATGCACGTTTGCAAGGGGGTCGCAAAGGAACCGGACCCTATTGTTGCAAAGGGTTCGGTTCCTTTTCGACCTAATGCACATGTGCATTTTGAATTTTTTGTTGTTTGCACTTTTACACTAACTATATGCACCTTTCATTTGCATTTATGCATTTCGTTATACGACAAATTATTTGCACAAAACGACAAAATCAATAAAAGTGCAAATTATAGACCGTTAGATCAATTTGATCTAACGATCGGATAAGGGGATCGCAGTGATCGTAGAGTAAGTGGGCAGTGGGGGGTCGTAAATGAGATTTACTCTTGTTGAATATATGATTAACAGGCAACAAAAGTCAATACTGAAAGTGTGATTAGGGCTGATTATTTGATAAGTATTCAATTCAAAGGTAGTTAAGCTGTTAAGGTTTAGGTTTAGGTTTTGATGCATGTGATCGATCAATGTAAATCACCAAAAATTGTTGCACCGCTTCGTCCAGAAGATAACATTACTGTAGGGCTACTTACGCAATTATCTTTCACAACAAAACCTTTACCACCTTACCTTTTTCTTTATGAGATGAGATCGAGACATCGAGTACACCCTAGCTTATGCAAATCTCTCCGGTAGCAGACATTATGCATCTTGCTATCTACACGTGACTTTAGCAAAATAATGTTTATGAGAAAGTTGGCAGTGACAGACAGTCCCAAGGGATGTGATAAGACGAGAGACCATCATGGGGAGTGATAAATTTTTGAGCCACAATGATTTAATTTGCTCAAAAGTGTAGACGAAATTTACGTTGTTAATATCACACAATTGGATATGTTGAAGTC
Organism: Sedum album; assembly: GCA_006409495.1. Lineage (NCBI taxonomy): Eukaryota > Viridiplantae > Streptophyta > Magnoliopsida > Saxifragales > Crassulaceae > Sedum > Sedum album. The sequence goes on from QZGG01002567.1 coordinate 5,589, forward strand.
CATCGTCATTTTATTCATGTATAAATATTCAGGGGATATCTTATTTGGATCCATCTATTTTGGTGGATCTATGAAACTTACTTTGCATCAGTTGATTGAATTTTCATCAATGAATCTGATTGTACCACGTCATTGCGTTTGTCATGTGTATGTCACATTGAAAACATGTGCAACTCACATGTCTCATTAATGTGTTGACACAATCTGATTATGGATTCATTAAAATTAATTGAATCCACATGAGTAAATATCTTAATATTCATATCAAAACTCCGCCCTCCTAGCACATATCTATTAACTTGTCAATGTGTATCAATTTATCATCCGCGTATTAATAAAGAGAGATGATGATGAAATGTGGTGGTGTGAATATACGACCATGCCAATGGCCTTAGAAAGAGAAATGTACATGTAGTATTGTGTGTTTTAACAAGAAAGTCCTTCACGTGACTTCTCTCCTTAGCAAAGCTTTTTTTATAAGCTTAAGCAGTAGTGCAGTGCTGATGCTCTTCTGGGTCCATTCATATACATGAAGAACTGACAATCACATAAACATGTGTCCATGTTCATAGAAGGTAGCTTATAAGGTATAAATACAATATGTGCTTTTGAATATTCCTGCTTTCATTTCTTCTTCAAATAATTGTTCAGTCAAACATATGTTAATGGTGCTTCTGGTCGCTTCATGAAAAGCACAACCTCTTTTTCGTTTTTTTGCATGCTATCGTATATTAAAAAGGTAGTCGGCGCCTCAAATTTGATCATAAAGATTTTGCGTGTTTCATCTATTAAGTGTAATATCTAATAAAATCTGATTTAGGGATGAATTGTCCTCCATAAAAGTGAAAAACTACTACTAATTAACAACACATTATTGTTCTTTTAAACTCAATGACCACAATAATTGTTCGTTTGAACAAACTTTGAAGAATAAAATGAGTAGTGTACCACCAAAATTTGCTAGATTACAGCGAAAAGAAGGTTGAGTTAGAAGATAGTCAGATAAAACTAAATAAGATCATAAAGTTGAATCTCCTATCAATATAAAGCGTTTGAACAAACGCTTTATATTGATAACTTTGTGTTTTATTATGAAATATGTATGTAACAGAAAGCATTGAACAAGTCGATTATCTAAGACCGGAAGCAACTGACTTTTTGCTGACTTAATATGACAAGTAAATAAGCAATCGATTTGCAACAAATCCCTCATGTCCACCACCTCTTCGATGTTTCTTAACGTTAAGTAAGCACATACTACTTAAAAAGGTGGTCAAAATCGAATAACCATAGATTCTTGATGCATCATCAAATCCTTCAATAACATTGTTAAGGTCATTGTCATCAGCCACATACGCTTTGGGATATTTTATTGTGCGATATAGCAAACGCGATAATTTTGGTGTAGGTTTGTGACACCAAGAAAACTTACTAAAATTAGTTTTGTGATATTTTGTATGTTAGGCTAATTCTAACCGTACTTGTAGGAATTATGGATATGGATCACAACTTTAATTTAATGAAAAAATTGGTAATTTCTTTTTACAGTGCATTGATTTTCATCTTATGAATTGTATTTATCGTCTGGCTCTCAATTACCGTATCGGAAATGATGTGTTCGCGAATTTTCGAGCTTGTACAACATGCGGGGGGGTTGCATACTTCCGTTACAGCCGATGATCATGAGTTGTATTGTCCTGGTGGTGGAAGGAGGATCAATAGACATAATGCGGTGAGAGATGCACTATTCACTTTTTTCAGGGAGACTAATATGGGGCCTAGACTAGAGGTAGCAGGCCTTCTCGTTAGGAGAGAGAAGTCAGCAGATATTTTAGTACCTGAGTGGGACGCTGGGAGGGATCTTTGTAAAGATGTTTTTATTGTATCTCCTTTTGTGGGAGGTGCATGGTTAGGATCAGAGGAGGCAGCCAAGAGAGCGGAAGACAGAAAGATTGCTAGCTATGAGGCTAGCTGTTCAGCGAATGAACTTATTTTTTTACCTTTCATCATGGAGTCTAGATTTTGAAGCGCGAGCGGATCGGCTGATCAAGATGGTAACGACAAGATGGGCGGAAACCAAAGGTATGGAGTTTCTTGCAGCCTTCTCTATTTTGAGGCAGAAGTTATTTTTTGTCTCACAGAAGGCTTTGATGGACGGATTACTACTACGAAATAAGTACAACTAAAGATCCGATTTGTCTGTCATTATTTTTTGATTCATGTTCTCATATCATTAAGTTATAAAATTAATTTTTTTCTTTTCAATATGACTAACCACATCAATGCTAGATTCTCAAAAATTGAGTGGACCCAAGTAAGTCAAATGATTTATTTCACATGGATAATTTCACTGAAAGATAACATACTGTACATGTGATAATAGGTAATGCATAATTAACAATGGAGTATGATTTCAGAAGAAATATTTTGTTTTGTTTTAAACATGTGAATATATATATTGTCGCCGATAAGGGAGATATCTTGCAAGAACATTACAAATATACAGGCGGACATCTAATGATGATAAGTATGTAATATTTATATATATTATCATGGTCATTTACAGCCTTACTTATTCGTTATTCATAACCTACGAATGGGTTCTACTATATCAGAGCATTATATTTAATTTTTCCAAGCATGAATGAAAAGAGAGTTTTGCTAAATGGAAACCGGGGGTCGAAATGACATAAATGCCCTTACTTTTGAATGAGATAAAATCAAAAAGCGGGCAATTAGTAAATAAACAGGAAAAATGTAAAATTTACGATTGAAAGGACCAAAATGCATCTGAGTTCTATGAACATTTATGAAAAATGCGAGACATTTTAGTCCATTTCACACTCTGTATGCATTGATGATTTGTGCATACAACATTTTCCTTAAAACAATCCATGTACTCTTTCAACACGAAGAGTTGATACTATTAACGGTCTTTAGAAATTCATAATCAACGTATGTTTTGATAATAAAATAAAATAATTGAAAATTAACACATTCTTGAAAAGGCCGGTTTAGCGCCGCTTGGAAAAACCAACTTATACCAATGTTGACCAATTGAATGTGCAGTTGTATATTACACAGAAATTGTTTAAATAAAAAAATCATATCACCTCTTGCAGATTAAGTTAATCTACAGCTGTTGGTTGGTCATATGATTTTCTTAGTAAGTGATTTGTGCATGCTGATTGGTTAACTTACAAACTATCAATAAGTGATACATTTGTAATATGAGGTTGTATCCTGTGGATCCATCCAATTTGGTGGACTCGTGCATTCCCTCTTGCATCCGTTGATTGCATTTTTTGGACGCACCAGATTGCGCCACGTATGTGCACTTGTCATGTGCACATCACGTGTGCACATGACAAATGCACACGTGCAAGTCACATGCTTCATTAATGCGCTGGCACAATCTGGTGCGTCCAAAAAATGCAATCGACGAGTGCAAGAGGGGATCCACGAGTTCACCAAATTGAGAGGATCCACATGATACTTTCTCTTTATAACATAATGTATGCGTCAAAGAGAATTTCAAAATGAGGTTGTCAGTTGATGTATGAGGTTGGGAAGATAGAATACACAAGCAGTATCCAATCGGAATGATCGCAATGCACAAAACTATAATCCATAAAGATAGAGATAAACTTGAACAAAAATGGTATGATCCATTGTTGTAGTAATGGTCATTTTTATAGGTACATTAATCACACTCAGTGATTTAAAGCAAATTTTATGTTTATATTCTCTTGGATTAAAATGACATTTTTTATAGCGATTACACAACCTCCTCGCACATACAGAGGAAAGAACCACGAACCTCTCATAAGGGAGGAGCATCTCTCACAAAATGTGAGAAATGATTCATCTTAGATGACTCAATCCTGAGCACTCTTGGTTGTTTGATCAAGAACATGACAAGTAGACCACCATCCCTTCTGCGATTAAAATGACTTAAACATTTAATAAATAAGGATTGGAGATGAGTGATGTAGGGCTTGGGAAACTCCTCAAATGTCAAGGGCTCAAAGTCAAGCAGATTCATTCAATTTGTTTGACTACGTGGTTTTTCCACACGCGTGCTTCTTAATCTATTAAAAATATAACCTAGTACTTTAAAATATTATTCATTGTACAGAGTAATAATATTAGTGATGCAAGATTACACAATAGTTTTAAATTAATTGATAAATCCATGAACTTTTTTATAAATAAAAAATGCATTTCAAACTTTATAGTTTTGAATCTGAAATGGTATGCATTGATCTTTGTCATGATCATATTTGTTTTGATAATTTCATTAATAATTATCAAAATAGTCATAATATGCGGAAGCTCGATAAACACCGAATCTCATTGTGCATCCAACAACACTCATCTGAAAATGGGTTAAATGCAAAATAAGAGGAGCATAATCTGCTATAAGAAACGAAATATGAGTGTCAATAATTGGAGAATGTTGAAATATAATTGTGAATTAGTAGTAAATGCTTTATTTTAAAACAATATAGAAAAATAGGATGAAACAGTCAATCATTAAAAACTAACTCTATTTACAAGTTGAACCTTTCCTTCTTCCTTTTCACTTAATCAAGTGATATCAGTACATTCTAGAACCAATTAGTGCCAAAACTACTACTAATAATGTTCCTAATCAATTTTAATATATATTTTCAAAAAAGTTGCCCATCTTTTTTAAAAATAATGTATTTTAAAAGGTGGGAAAAATCAAGGCACTACTAATTTTGACAATGCATTGCTGAGGTTTACTGCTTGCATAATTGTTGATGTCATGAGCTGCTCTACCCCTCAACACTATAAAAACCCTTCTTCATCTCATACCCTTCATCAAAAACTATCTTTCAAAAATTGCATTCTATCTTTCAACACCGAAATTCAAAACCAAAATGGTTGTGCTTTCCCAGCCTCCATTAGACACCACCTTCATCAAAACATGCAAGCCCATTGCCAACACCTTAACCGGGATTCCGGTTATCGACATGGCTAGCCCTTCGGCCGGGGCACATTTAGTTAAAGCATGTGAAGAGTTTGGGTTCTTTAAGGTTACAAACCATGGTGTGTCAACTGAGCTTATGGCAGCTTTGGAAGGTTATGCTCTCAAGTTCTTTAACATGTCTCAGGCTAATAAGAATCAAGCCGGCCCTCCGAATCCTTTCGGGTATGGGAATAAGAAGATTGGAACAAATGGGGATGTGGGTTGGGTGGAATATCTTCTCTTTGCCGCTAAGTCAGATTCCATTACTCAAAAATTCAACTCCATTTTACATGAAGATTCTCAGCTCTTCAGGTACTAAAAAACAAAACATCCTCTGTTTTCTGCTCTGTTTTTTGCTCTGTTTTTACCGAAGAATGAAAAACAGAACATGTTTTGATTGCCTTGTACTAAAATTCTTCAACAAAACAGGAATGCAGTGGAAGAGTACGTATCGGAGATGAAGCGAGTGGCGAAGGAGGTGCTGGAGAAGATAGCAGAAGGGTTGAATATGGAAAAGAAGGATGCATTGAGCAAGCTGGTTAATGATCCGGAAAGTGACTCAATCTTCAGATTGAACCATTATCCACCATGTGAGGAGATGTTCAGAGCTCTTAGTGGAAGGAATTTAATAGGATTCGGAGAGCACACTGACCCACAAATAATATCAGTTTTGAAATCCAACAACACATCAGGACTTCAAATCGCCCTTAAAGATGGGACTTGGGCTGTTGTCCCACCTGATCAAAACTCCTTTTTCATCAATGTCGGGGACACCCTACAGGTAATTATCGATTACTAAATCCATCTTATGATCATGAAATCGTAATGCTTAATCAGTTAAGAATGAAAACAGGTTCTGACAAATGGGAAGTTTAAGAGCGTGAAGCACAGAGTGCTGACAGACAGTATGAGGTCTAGAGTATCGATGATCTACTTCGGTGGGCCGGCACTGAATCAGAAGATTGCACCACTAGAGTCATTAATGGAAGATGGTGAAGAGAGTTTGTACAATGAGTTCACATGGTGTGAATACAAGAACTCAGTCTACAAGTCAAGGCTGGCTGATAACAGACTACAACCTTTTGAGAAGAACAAGTCGGCATAACACATGAGCTTAGTCAATCCATGCTTTTAAATATATTTATATATGAAATTAGTTAATTACTAAAGTAGCGTGTCTTCTGTTATTTTTATTCTTCTTCTTTCTTTATTTATGAAAAAAGTTGGCGTTTTAGGGTTTTTCTCTAGCTAGGGGTTATGTTTATTATAGCTAGGGTAGTTACAGTTGAACTTGCATCAGTTGATATATATTATATAGTAAGTGTTTCAATTTCATCCAAAGATATGTTTAAAGTTTGATTAAGGTTCAAGAATGACATTTATTTTCATATAAATAAATGTAAGATTATAAGAAATGATCTCGATCGTTGATTGCTAATAATCTAAAACGGATGAAGTTTAATTTTAAATAAAATTGTCAAGCTCAACTGAATATTGTTTTTTGCAAATTCAACTATTAATTTAATAAAAATCAACATTATTATTAATTATCGTATTATCAAAATTAAGATTATATTAAACATTATCAATTCTCCTGAGATTAACCCTTTGTAACCCACTGGTGTGATGCTTTTAGTAATTTTCCAAAAATATCACTATGCCCTCAAACATTATTGATTTGTCAGGGTGAGACTTTATAAATGAGGACAAATTCGTTTGATGATTGATTCGGTGTGCACCAATGATCGATGTTTTTTATCGTATTTTCGTAAATGAGGAATCCATGGGTGAGAACTCCACTACTCCGTATTATATATATTTGTTGGATGCAAATTCAAGATTTAAGGATGAGCATGTTTGTCATTGGTGTTTTTATTTGTGCGAAATGTGCTCCATTGGCCAATGATAAGAAAAGCTTGTTAATTGTTTTCGGTAATCGAGGGTTAATATTATCAGCACGATACTGATAAGACTATGTGAGAAGTTGATGTGGAAATGAGAGGTGGACCAGGAAGAATTTGGGGCACATCAATTCAATTACATGTTGGGGCGACAGACAGCGAGTCTTTTTAATACAAAATATATTTATTAATGGTTGAAGGAATCTCCCATCGTCTCTCTCCTCCTCACCCTCAGGCCTCAACACCTTCATATGTTCTCATTTTAAATTTAAATAAAAAATTAATTTGAAATTTTTGTGACCAACATTTTATTGAATTCATATTTTGGACCAGTGGATGTTATAATTAAATAAGGAAAATTTTCGAGAAAGACAAACATGGAATCAGATTAAGTGCAACAAAAGCTATTTGCTGCGAGCCAAAACTGCGTAGTTTTGGTAAATGGTTCACTCAAAACTACGTAGGGTTATAGTAAAATATGTCAAAACGACGTCGTTTTGGTACTTGCAGCAAATAGCAACGCATTACCGGATTCGAGTGCGACAGAAAGACATCATATTGTCCGTTGACTTCTATCAATCAAACGATTAATATTGATAACCGTCGATCCCTAATAACCTCGTGTTTTTGCTAATTCAGTTATAATTAAAAATCAAATATATCTCAATCATAAATTAATTTAAATCATCAATTGAGATTTATTCCTTCCATTTCATAAAACTAATTTTCTCTACAACTCATCCTAATTATATAATACAAGAGGGATTTATGTACTTGCACTTCGATGAGATATCATGAGTTAGGTTAAGGAGATTCCTATATTTGCTGCTCAAATAAGATTCCATTTTGCAAGGTGGGATATCCTTTCACACTTTGATGAAGATTCCTTTTTAAATTTAGCATCGGTAAAATGGTTCATCTACATTTCAAGTTTAAAGTTAGCTGTTCAGCGAATGGATTTATTTTTCTACCTTTCATCATAAACTCTTTAAGTGGTTTTGCAGCACAAGCGCATCAACTGATCAAGACGGTAGCATCGAGATGGGTGGAGGCCAAATGTGTGGAGTTCCCAACAGCTTTCTCAATTTTGGGGTAAAAGTTATCTTTTGTCTCATAGAAGACTTTGACAGACGGATTTCTACTACGACATGAGTACAACTAGACATTCGATTTATCCGTCATTATTTTTTGATTTATATCATCATATGTAATTGCTTCATTAAGTTATACGAATGATTTATTTTCTATGTTAAAATGGTCGAATAATAATAATGTTTGTAACCCTAACAATTCCTTAGCTCGATGAAGTTAAAAGAAATATCAACATATGAGACAAAAAGGTAGAAGGAAAAGATTCAGATTCAGCCATTCATCGTAAAATATTGTAAAACTATATTATTTTATTTTAAATATTATAAAAATATTGATGTGTGTTATAAATAACATCACTATATTTAATGGGATAAATTATAAATCACAAATGCAATCACCTTAATAAAACTCATCACAAGCAAATAATGAAGAATTTGATATATTTCTAACATAAGTGATTATATGATTTATTTTCTGCAATTCAACAATTTTTATAATATGAACTGTGAAGTGAAGAATTCAGAGACCTTCTGCAATTGTGTACAATAACATCAAGACATTATCAGTTTGAATTTGTTGCAATTCGTATTTAATGCCCTGGATCTTATAATATAAATTAAGAACCTTTATGGACATTAGGAAAACGGTTAGGACCACTGCACGATAATGTTTAGCTTTTTGATAGCCAATCTGTACTTGTTATTTAACTCTAGAAGGAATATATAAAATAGGAAGATGCGCTCATGAAAGTTGTCCATTGTCTTGTAAGCTTCGAATATGCCCTATATAAAGGTTATATCGTCCTACATAATATGCGCATATCCAATCTTACAAGCCAAATATAAAAACCAAGCTCCACCATCAATGGTCATTAACATAAGGGGTAATTGCAGTAAACCACCATTATAATATGGTGTTTTGCAGTAAACCACCATTATAAAAACTTTTTTCGAAACGAGTATATTATAACATCGCCGTTAACAGAAAACCACCAATTTAACTGTTCCGTTAGAAATTGTAAAACACGCGTCATACGACGCGTGGGTATATAACTTTAATTCAGATAATTTCAAAAAACCACCATTATAATGTCTTGTTTTGCAAAAAACCACCATTATAATGTCTTGTTTTATAAAAAACCACTATTTTAACAAATAATCACAAATGACCGTGGCTATGATTGTGGCTATCTTTGATTAGTAAAGCAGTACACGTTTATTAATTTATAATCCATACTAGACACGAAACCTAATGAAAGCATATTTGCAGTTGCGGGTGTGGTGAGAAGCTATTATATTTTAGCTCAGAGTCGATCTTTAAGATCAATATAGAAAAACAATTAGAGTTTAAAAGTAGTGATATAATAAATCATATTTCGTAAAATAAAATGAGAAAGTTATTTATATTTAACTTCCATCGAGTTTAAAAGAATTGAACCGTGCAGTCGATTATCATTAAACATTGATAATAAACTCTCAAACAAGAGTTTCTTTTTGTATTTCTTCATTGACTTCCATCGAGATTAAATTGAAGCACTATGTAGCTAGTAGATATTTATCAACGAGTAAAATTATCATATGAGCCTCTGATCTAGCATGAACAGTGCAAGTGGTAGTATTCTGATAATAAGTTATTAAACTGATGGTTTTTCGTAAAACTGAGATTATAATAGTGGTTTTCGGTAATTAATTTTAATATAAAATAATATTTTATTGCCACGTGTACACGCACTTGACGGAAGTTTTAACGGAACAGTTAAGTTGGTGGTTTTCTGTTAACAACGATGTTATAATATACTCGTTTCGAAAAAAGTTTTTATAATGGTGGTTTACTGCAAAACACCATATTATAATGGTGGTTTACTGCAATTACCCCTTAACATAATCGTGATAGCACAAATCATAACCAGCCCCGACCACTCATTGAGTGGTTAATAATGGGGTTTTTTGGAAGGTGAAACTTCATCTGTTCTTCGAATCCGCATTGAGTAAATTCATGATTGAAGCGCAATACCTTACTGTTGGATCGTAGGTTAGCGTTCCCTCTGAGGTAACTCAGTTATGGGTTCCCTGAGAGGGTTTGCAGTTAACAGTTAACGCAGCGGAATTAAATTAAATAAAACTGAAAGTAAAGACTCACGATTTATAGTGGAAACCACAATAGCCAACCAGACTACTGCGTAAAACCACTACCTTCCGGAGAAGGGTTTGAATGCGTATGACGCTTCTTTAAGGTATGCTTGTTTGACTATTACAACGTACTATCTATCGCCTACAACGACTAGATACAATACTTGCAACTCGTAAACTCAACCTAACGAAGCTCACACCACACGTACTCTCGAACAACTCTCTCAGCAACGTGCACGACGATCCGGCTCAAAGAAATCTTCCTTCTTCTCTTGCTCCTCGGATATCGCGCAACTCTTCAAAGCCGTCGGACTCTCTTCTTATACTTCTCGTATGCTGCCTTCTTCTCCTCTTCAATCAGATTCTTCCTTCTTAATTTGCCTCATCATAAATGCTCAACTCAGATTTGCTTTCCATGTTTGTTGTGTAATTAATGCTCGCAAGATCTTCTCATTAATGCTTCCTTCCAAAGCCGGCGCAGCTGCCTATTGTTCCTTTATTCTTTTGATTGCTTTCTTTATTTCATTCCTTCTTTGGCAAGTTAGACTTTCTTAATTTGCTTCCTGCATATCACATTAAACCTCAAAGCAATATTAGTCCTTAGTGTTTGTCATCCATCAAAACTAAGGCCCAATACTTACAAACCACGCTAACCGAGTGCGACCAAACCATCGTAGCATGACAGTATGTCATTGAGTGGTTAATAATGTTGAAACAAGAGTGTAGGCCTGATCCTTGTTATTCTAAACAAATGACTTTTAGTTAATCATTCATCATCTCATTGTTTTCATTACATTTTTAGTGTCCTAAAAATTATTCTGATTTTTACATCATACCAAAATAATTAGTGTCTGTCGTCGTTTATTTTAATGTGTATTCTCTCTTCAATTACATTATTCTTCCTTCACTCGTTTTTCTCATTTCTTCTCCCATGATAATTCTTTCTAAGTATAATGTTCTAATTTTTGTCTCCTTCAGTATTTCTTTACTATCCCTCTATCGAAATGAACACCAAATTTGTTGTTCATAACAGCAGAGGGGAGTAGCTATAGTCTATAGTAGAGTTGGTATTGCGACGAATTAGGGTTATTTAAACAGCCAGTACACACATATGATTGAAGCATGGATCGGCCGAGCTCAACAAAGCATAAAAGAGGTGTTAGACGTGTTAAGGTTGAAAAGTTATACTCCCTCTGTCTCATTATTTTTGTCTCAATTCATTATTATATACCTCACATATATTAGAGTTGGATGGAGTATATGCTAATGTTAAAGGAAGACTCGAGTATTTTATAATAAAGACTGTCAGCTGACGGTTGTCCCACATCGAGTAGTTGTATGGTAACTGTAAAGTATATATTGGATCATGAACCATAACCTGTAAGTCGATTTTTGGGTCAAACTGGGAATTGATCCAGTGTATTCTTGCAATTTATCATCGATAAGTAAAGGTAGCCTTTGCATGGCTGGTGGAAGAACTTCCGCAAAAAACATGTTGGGTCACCATTAATCAATGGGAAGGACTGAACGATGGTGTAACCTTTTTTAGGTTCATATTATTCCACTGTGGCCCTTCATTTCCAGCGATCGATACCCTTTCATGGTTCAAACAAACACTTCAGCGACAATCATATATAGACGTGACATGTATGCCATTAAATCATGAAAAAGAGAGTTCTATATAAAAAGAAAAAGACAAGGTGTAAACGATAGAGTTTGCACAAGAGTGTTGACATTTGGTAACCAGAGTCTCCTATTATTAGGTCGTGACAAAAACCAAGACATGTTCGTATTTAGGGTTTCTTGTCTGAGGTTACAGTAGCAAATTTATGTACTTTGATCATTTGAGAAGAAACTTAAGACATTTCATTAATTGAATGAATGAGTGACTGAGGTATATTGGAGGGACTGAGGATGTCATCCTTGCATGTTGACATAGTTGAAACATGTACGTAGACTAATACCAACCCCTTAAACGGGCTACTCCAGGGTATCAAATATGACCTATTACATCACGGATGCCGCATGCATTCGTTCGTACGAACATTTGAGCATCTTCACATGAAATATTTATAGTAGTTGCTTTTAATATTAAACCGTACAGACATCGTACTATTGCTATTTTAAAGATTTTAGAGATGACAAAACTTGGAATTGCAATCATAGAAATGAATTATAAAAGCTGGGGTACGTGGTAAGAGTTACGCGATGCATTGATCTTGGCGGCAGTGTCCACTTTAAACTTTCCCAGTCCCACAGCCTATTGGACCATTTAATCACCAAGTGTCATTTAGGACCATTTTGATTGTCATCATAGAGACATAACTTGGAAAAGAAAGCTTAAATAATTATATGTGAGGATGATGGATGCCTGGATGGACTTGGATCCTGTGTTTACTGTAAATATCAAAACGTCGTTGTTTTGACGTGTTTTACTATAACCTTACATAATTTTATCTGAATTTTTTTCCTAAGACTAATTTTAAATTACATCAAATAAAGTTCGCCACAGGTGATATATGTTGGTAAATATACACAACATATCGTTGAGTGTCAGACCAGTGGGAAAAGATGAGAGATGAGGTTTGACCGTACCGAATGCATTACTTTGTGCATGTGACTAATGGGGATAGTGTCGTTAGGAGATGATGGTGATGTAACATGGCAGCAGACCTAAAAGGGGTTCAAAAATAACATTATACCAGCCAAACCAATAATCGCCAGTGGAAGCGAAGTGATTGTCTGGTCCCATTTCATATCATGTCTCTGTAGTTCGACTGTAGTAATACTCTGAACCAGGGAGACTACAGAGACATCAAAGTTGCTGGTGTATGGGTTTCTGAGTCATTCAAAAATAGAGGGATAGAGCATCTTCTACATGTATGATAACTACAACCACCACGGTCGCCATCTGCCTGCCACAACTACTTAATCCTAAAGCATTCTTGATGTAAGGTGGTTATGGGGGTTCGCTGTTCAACTGCCAGCTTAAATATCTAATATCATCAATTTTGATACAGCTCCAAAACCGGTAGTTATAGAGCTTTTCAACCTGATAAACCTTGTGTACATAGATACGATGAGGTTTGTTCATGTAGATTCATATTTTTTGATGGATTTGTGAGCCTTACTTTGCATTCGTTTATCGTATTTCATCCATGACTGAGATTGCACGTGTCAAACTTGGGTCTCCTGTATATCAAACCTTTAACCGCAACACCATAGAATATAGGTTAAAAATTTGGAGGTTAATATTCTATCGTTCCAATTTTATCGGAGGGATACAATTGTGAGAAATGGTGCGTACAATGCGACTCGAATACTAGTCTAATATGACTTCATGATATACAGAGCCAAGACACCAGCCAAGAATATGTGCGCCTCATTATTGTTCTTTGTTACTTAATATTTGGTGAAATGTATGAGATACTGTAAATCTAACTGCTAGATGTTTTGGAACTGTAGTACTATGAAACACTTAATAGGGATTCTCTAACTGATGCATTACAAATTCTAAGAAAAATCGGAACCGGAAATAAAATTATATGCTCAACGGACATTTACCTTGATCAAATCCACAACTGAAAACTCTAGATCATTCTCTTCATTCAATCTGCGGTCAAGTGAAAACATGACACACCGGATTAAGATCATGACTTGCAAGTCGGGTTTCAAGTAAAATCAATGAATGCGTCTGTATTTACCGCCTTCTTTTAATGCAGATCGAACCATACCCAGCTGAGGCACTGATTATTGAGATTGTAGGTTCAGTGCTTTACAAAAAAATTGACCGTTCATCCCTCCAACAGCTTTACATTGAAATATATGTGTAGTTTGTAATCCAAGTATCCCAAAGAGTGGCTACTGTTAAACAAGGCAGTGTGTGAAGGTTCTGGTCAAGGCAGCTTGTTGCTAATTTACTTTCCATCGAAAACCAGATCCTGGAATGCAAAAGGGCAACAATTACAAATATGTTGATGCATTATTTCCCAAACAAAAACACAGACTTTGATAGTCTATGCATGAACTTAAATAATGTCTCCTAAGTGTCTAAAAAAAATTCAACTATTGGCAATGAGTGGAAGAACCAGTGGAGAATACTAGATGTAGCTAAAGCAAATACAATGATGTATATAAGACTTGAAGCTAATCGTGACATGGTATAGGAAAAAAGACATGTAGATGAACATTGTAAAAATAGTAAGGAATACGTATACAACAATGGCAGGCTACCATATAGTTATCAGATATCACATATCATGTTTATATAATAAATTGGAGAATCCGCTACACCCAATGATTGGAAATGTAATAGCATATCGTTAAGTTTCGTGGTATCAAACTTACATACCTTAGTTGTATCTGAATCACACTACTAATGTCAATGCAGTAGCAAGTCAACTCAACCACAGTCCCAGCCGCAATTCATCCTCAAACGTAGCAGCAACGAAAAAATGCCAATCGAAATATGCAAAAGAGTAAATACAATGTACCTAAAAAAATTAATCCTTCAAGAGTCCAATCTGTAACAGAATAAAAAATCTTTGCAATATTAAGCCGCAGTCAATAGCGGAAAGCAAAATAACGTAACCAGTCCAGTTTCTTGAATTACAATCAAGAACAAAGCCAAAAGAAACCGGGCAAAGACAAAATGATACACCTAGCATCGAATAAACATGCCTTGCTATTGAGTCAATCTGGACTGAATATATACTCCACAGAAAACAAAGGAAAGCTTGGATTTATTATAAGTATATGTATAGTAAAAGATAAACTTTACGGAACAGCCGCAACATCACGACTGTGCCTTAAACATTTCAAACATGTATGCAATAGACAATAACGCACAGAATCTTCCAAAACAACAACAATGGAGCAAACCATAAGGTAACCGTGATCGGGAAATCGGCTATTATTTCCGGTACCAATTTAAACCAGTTTGACAGTGGCGGACTCTGCCGCTAAATCCTTAATCGCAGTCTTGGGCTCAAAAGCTTCCACAGAAGGTGGATTAAGCGGTGATCGAATTGCGGAAACGGCGTCGTCAGGATCGTAATCTGGATTGAGCTCGCGATCTAGGGCTTCACGGCCTCTTTCGAGACAAGGCTTGCAAGCGATCTCTAAGGTAATCCATCCCAAAATTACTCCGGCGATCGCTATCGCCGCGCTCGTCAATGCTCCCATTCTGTCTTAAATTTGATCCGATCGTCGATCTGAATTCGCCGTCGGTGAGACGCGCGCTTCTTCTGACTTTGGGATTCGAGACCCACCCTCAATTGTACGCCAATGCAACGGAGCTGAGCTTGAGCAAAGGAGGTGAAGGAGGCGTCGAGCGGATTCAGATCTGGGAAAGGAAGAAAGAGACAATTTGCAATTTAATGGAATTCGAATTGTATAAATAGGATAATTGTTTTTCATTTTCGTATCGGAACTCATAACGAACTTTGTACCTTTTCCAATTTCAATAAAATCCGCAATTCCGTCCGAGCTTTGCTCCTGCGAGATTCCGGTCAGTTGCACGCGTTTCTCCGTCGCCGTCGTCGGTGATCTTGGACCGCTGCAATTGGTATCAGTTGTCCTTCCGATCCTTTCCGTCGCTGCGTTTTGTGCGATTTTGCTCGCTCCGTTTTCAAATTCTGGCGCCAAGGACTCGAACACAAATTGCGAAGGAGATGGATGATCGTCTTGTTGTCGTCGAACAGAACCAGCAACGTTTCCAGCAACAAATGGAAATCCGGCAGCAAAACAGCGAGATACGCTTACAGGAGATGTCCGATCGGCTTGCGGAGGTGTCTGATCGGCTTGCGGAACTCATCACCAACCTTCCGATCCTTCGGCAGCCTGAGCAGGTAATTCCGGCAGCACGACCGATCCTTGATCAGCCTGCACAGAGAGGTATGAATGATTTCAATAACGACGCTATGCATCATCCAGTCAGACCTATCAATTTCAATCCTAGAATTGAGTTTCCTACTTTTGATGGATCTAATCCTCGACTATGGATCAAAAAATGTACACGCTACTTCGATCTATGCAAAGTTCTTGATAATCAGAGAGTCAGTCTGGCCTCACTGTATGCGGTGGGCAAAGCTGAGGCATGGATGAATAGTTACCTGGCAACAAGAGGTCTGGTGGACTGGAATGATTTCGCCGTTGATCTGTGCATAAGATTCAAAGAGGATATCGGCAGTTCAGTGGTAGAGGAATTCAATAAGCTGCAACAGAAGGATTCCTTGGAGGATTACCTGGATTGTTTTGAAAACCTGAAAGGTTTGATGCTGCAGCGAAATCACCTCTTGCCTGACTCATACTTCTTGGATAGCTTCATTGGTGGACTGGCTCCAACAATCAAGCACTTTGTGCGTGCCTTGAAGCCAACATCTGTTTCAGAAGCCATGGAGTTAGCCAGATGTCAGGAAGCTAGTTTACAAGCTTCAAGATCAGTACTAAAACCTACTCTGGACAAGCCTGCTTTCAAGCAAATTTTTCAGTCTATTCAGAGTAGCAGCAGAGGCAACAATACAAATTACGCAACAAAGTTTAGTCAACCTTTCAGTGGACCTACAGCTCAACAAAAACCTGATTCCACGTCTAAGTTCAAAAGACTTACACCAGCAGAAATTGATGAAAAAAGGAAAAGAAACTTATGTTTTAATTGCGATGAATCTTATGTACCAGGCCACAAATGCAAAGGGAAATTGTATAGCCTTATATTGGTACCTGCGGATGACATTGAGGTCACCAATCCAGAGTTGAGTGATGGCAGTGGTGATGAGGCTGTGGTGGAAGAATGTTACTATGTTCCTGAAACCTGCAAGGAAACTCAGCCATCAATAACTCTGAATGCTATTTCTGGCCAGAATGCTTATAGGACGATGCGTGTGACTGGAAGGGCAGGTAATGTTCCTATTCATATCCTAATTGATTCTGGTAGTACTCATAATTTCCTAGATGAAACTGTGGCTAAGAAATTGGGGTGCAAAATAACTAATACTTATCCCTTGGAAATATCGGTTGCTAAGGGGGATAAATTGATTACCACTAAGACTTGTAAGGATTTTCAGTGTACCTTACATGGTGTTCTTTTCTCTTGTGATGTGATGGTGGTACCCTTGGGAGCTGTGAAATGGTGCTAGGGATCCAGTGGCTGTCTTTGTTGGGACCTATCATTTGGGATTTCAACAAACTTCAGATGGAATTCATGTATAACGCTAAGAAAGTGGTAATCAGGGGTACTACTAAAGGCAGCATTCAATGGATGTCAGGAAAAGCTATGAACAGAGAATTAGTAAAGGCAAATGGAAATTTTGGAGAGTTATTTGCTTTATCTGTTCAAACACCAACTACTGCTACTGATGACACACTTGCTGTATTACCTGAGTGTATCAAGGATGTCCTGCATGATTTCCCTGATGTTTTTGCTGAACCTTCTGAGCTTCCTCCTGAGCGGGAGCAGAATCATCGAATCCACTTGCTGCCTGGGACAAAACCAGTGAATGTCAGACCTTATAGATACCCTGTGATACAAAAAGATGCTATTGAAAAAATCACTAGGGAAATGCTGGAGTCAGGGGTTGCAAGGGTTAGTCATAGCCCTTTCTCATCTCCTATTGTGATGGTAAAAAAGAAAGATGGTTCCTGGAGATTTTGTGTTGACTATAGGGAGCTCAACAAACATACAGTTAAAGATAAATTCCCCATTCCTATTATTGATGAGCTCCTAGATGAGCTACATGGTTCATGTATATTTTCTAAGATTGATTTGAGGTCTGGCTATTGGCAAATTCGAATGCACCCTGACGATATTGCTAAGACTGCATTCAGGACACATGAGGGGCACTATGAATTTGTGGTGATGCCCTTTGGCCTGACTAATGCCCCTTCTACATTTCAGAGTCTAATGAACTCGATTTT
The DNA here is from genome assembly GCA_006409495.1 of Sedum album. Classification (NCBI taxonomy): domain Eukaryota; kingdom Viridiplantae; phylum Streptophyta; class Magnoliopsida; order Saxifragales; family Crassulaceae; genus Sedum; species Sedum album. The sequence goes on from QZGG01002567.1 coordinate 23,621, forward strand.
CAGAGACTACTTGAGGCAGTTTATATTGGTATTCTTTGATGATATTCTGGTCTATAGTAAGGACTCTATCAGCCACGCTAATCATCTTAGAATTACACTACAGATACTCAGGCAACACAAGTTACTTGCAAAGTTAAGTAAATGTACCTTTGGTGCAGATTCTATTGACTATCTTGGACATGTTATTTCTTCCCATGGTGTTGCTACTGATCCCAAGAAAATCCAAGCTATGACTGAGTGGCCCAAACCTGCTAATGTGAAACAACTTAGAGGATTTTTGGGATTGACAGGATATTACAGGAAGTTCATTAAACACTATGGGATTATCAGTCGACCACTTACTGACTTATTGAAGAAAAATGCCTTCATTTGGACAGATGACAGTGATATGGCATTTGAGAAGCTTAAAATGGCCATGTGCAATGCTCCAGTGTTGGCCTTGCCTGATTTCACCATTCCATTTGAAGTGGAGACTGATGCATGTGATTTGGGCATTGGTGCAGTCTTATCTCAGCGGAATCACCCCATTGCTTTTATTAGTAAAGGCATTTCTGAAAAACATAAGGGCTTATCAACGTATGAGAAGGAATTATTGGCTCTCATCTTTGCTATTGAGAAATGGAAACCATACCTGATTGGGAGACATTTTGTGGTAAAAACTGATCATTTCAGCTTGAAATACTTGTTGGATCAGCGTATCACTACACCTTTTCAGAGCAAGTGTCTTCCTAAGCTCTTTGGCCTGATTTTGAATCCTGTATAAGCAAGGGAAAGACAATATAGTTGCTGATGCTCTTTCTAGGATCAAGGGAGTGGAACTTAATTCTATACTTATTTCGCAAGTGAGATCTGACCTTTTTGACAGAGTTAAAGCCAGCTGGTCCATTCCAGAATTTCTACCTGTGGTTGAATTGGCCAAGCAAGTGCCTGCAAGTTCAAAAAAAGTAACATGGTCAAATGATTGTTTACTAAAGAAGAACAGGCTAGTAGTTGGTCCAGACCTTCCCTTGAGAGCTGATATTTGTAACCTTATGCATGATTCTTCTTCTGGGGGTCATTCCGGTTTCCATGCTACTTACAAGCGGATTTCTCAATTATTTTACTGGAAACATATGAAGAAACACATCAGAGAATATATTAGATCATGCACAGTTTGTCAGCGAAATAAATCTATCCATCGTGCTCCTGCTGGCCTATTGCAACCTCTTCCTATTCCTGATGCTATTTGGACTAATATTTCTATGGATTTCATTGAAGGGTTGCCTAAATCAAAAGGGAAGGACTCTATTCTGGTTGTGGTGGATAGACTCAGCAAGTATGCTCACTTTCTGCCTCTATCCCACCCTTATACAGCTTCTGATGTGGCTCAAATTTATTTTGACAACATATTCAGACTCCATGGCAATCCTAAATCTATAGTGAGTGATAGGGACAAAATCTTTTTGAGTAATTTTTGGCAGGATCTATTCAAACTACAAAAGGTTGATCTGCTAATGTCTACTGCCTATCACCCACAAACTGATGGTCAAACTGAAGTTGTGAACAAGTGTTTAGAGACTTACTTGAGATGTATGACTGGGGAAACTCCAAAGGATTGGGCAGCCTGGTTGCCTTTGGCAGAGTGGTGGTACAATACTAGCTTCCATTCCTCTATTGGTACTACTCCGTTTGAGGTGGTGTATGGGCAGCCCCCTACCCTTCATCTTCCTTATGTTAATGGGGACAGTCCAGTCGCTCAGGTGGATAGATCCCTGCGTGCAAGAGAGGAGTGTATCAACATGCTGAAATTTCATCTAAAAGAGCTCAGGACAGATGAAGTCTCAATGTGACAAGCACAGAACTGATATGCAATTTAATGTGGGTGATCTAGTCTATGTGAAGCTTCAACCTTATAGGCAACAATCAGTGGTTCTACGCAATTGTCAAAAACTTGCTGCAAAATATTTGGTCCTTTCCCAATTATCAGCAAAATTGGAACGGTTGCTTATAAATTGAGCTTACCTGCTCAATCGAAGATTCACCCTGTGTTTCATATATCGCAATTGAAAAGGCATCATGGTCAGGCTCCTGTCTCGAGCTCTTTGCCGGCCATCGATGCCAATTTACAGTTAAGCGCTGAGCCTGTTAAAATCTTAGAGCGTAAGCTTGCCAAGAAAGGGAATTCTGCTGCTGTTTATTTTCTTGTGCAGTGGTCCGATGGCTCAGTGGATGACGCTACGTGGGAGTGGTCCGAAGACTTCAAGCGTCGCTTTCCCAGCTTTCCAATCGACTCAGATGGTGGCGAGTGCAACGGAGCTGAGCTTGAGGTCAAGCTCAATCTCAAGAGGGGTGGAGTGCAACGGAGCTGAGCTTGAGCAAAGGAGGTGAAGGAGGCGTCGAGCGGATTCAGATCTGGAAAAGGAAGAAAGAGACAATTTGCAATTTACTGAAATTCGAATTGTATAAATAGGATAATTGTTTTTCATTTTCGTATCGGAACTCATAACGAACTTTGTACCTTTTCCAATTTCAATAAAATCCGCAATTCCGTCCGAGCTTTGCTCCTGCGAGATTCCGGTCAGTTGCACGCGTTTCTCCGTCGCCGTCGTCGGTGATCTTGGACCGCTGCAGCCAAACGCAGCGTTTCAGTGTGATCGCCTGGGCTTTGTTTTTCATTCAGTGTTGGGCTGTATGAACTCAAGGCCCATTTCAAATCACTTTATTCATGTTCCTCCAATAAAATTTTGAATGACAAATCTTCATCTTCTAAGTCACCATCGAGCTTTGCTAGTTTCTGTTTGACCATCTCATTCATTTTTTCTTGATCAAAATTAAGAATAAGTTAAAATCTTAATTTAATAATTCAGAAACTAAAATCATTTTTGAAAAAAGTGACATCTTATAAACAACTAATAAAGAAACAACATTACCAATCAAACAACTAATAAACCAAAAATTTATATTTAAAGTCTATATAAAAAATTCAAACATTCAGTAGCAAAGGAGAAATAAATCTAATTATATCCAAAAAAATGCACCTAGAAGATAACTCTAAAAAGTGTAAAACAAAATTTATATTTAAAGTCTATCTACATGATCTAAACATTTAGTAGCAAAAAAGAACTAAACCTAAAAGTATCCAAAAAACAATTAATCAAACTGTCATTCAAAATCTAAACTCCCAAGAATAAACCATAAATTCATATAAAAGTTTATTTAAAAAATCTTTACATTTAGTATCAAATATAAATAAGTAGGGTTAAGTTCTAAGAGGACATTAAATATTCGTGAGATGAAGGACGAAATCTCAATCGTTGATTCCATTAATCTATCGGTTGATTAAAGTTGGTTTTTAATTAATTGGACGGTTGGATTTGCAAAAAACACGGGCGGTTGGAGTTGACGGTTATTTATTGTTTAAATTTCATCCGTTAGATTATTAATAATCAACGAACGAAATTGTGTCTCACCGTCTTTCAAATATATCCGTCCTTCTTGAACTTTTCCCTAACTAAGCATATCAGGATTTAGGATCTACAAGGACATTTAAATACTGTAAGACATTATTTTAACCGTTGATTTTAACTAATCCAACGATTGAGATTAATGTGATTATTAATTAAAAGAGGTGGTGAATTTTAAAATACGTACACGACGATTGAAATTGATAGTTATCAATATCATATGTATAGAAATCAATGGTTATGATGGTATCCTACCATCCTACAAATAAATGCATGTCTCTTTTGATCTTCTTTCAGCCTTTTAGCTACCATATCCACAACAAAAAACAAAACTAACATTCAAAATCTACGGTCTACACTATAAACTGTAAAGTATAAACCACAAATTCATGTTAAAATTCCATCTAGACAATCCTAACATTCATTACCAAAGAGAACTAAGTATCAGAGTATTCAAAAACAATAAACAAAACTAACATTCAAAATCTACACTATAGAGCATAAACCACAAATTAAGATTTAAAGTCTAGCAAGAAAATTCAAACATTCAATAACGAACTAAAACTAAGAGTACCCAAACGTGAGGTGCTTTGTCACCTTTTTAATGAAACTTCTTGGCTCCATGAGCGAAGAGGTTTTTCCAGAACGATTATTCAACAGTTTTGTTCAGGATTTTTTATCATTCGAGCTGATGGTCAGTACTGATCTCACTATGTAAAGTTAAAGTGTTATATTCTCTCATGATGCTATTTCGTTCCAAATATCAATACATTTTATACGAATGTAATCTTTTTACCATGTAACTTGCAATCATTGCAAGGATAAATCTGTATGTGCTAATTCTTATTTTTCTTAACTTTCAATGAAGTTAAATACCCCTCAAAATTAAATGGATTAGTACTTTCATACATAAACAAAATTAAAACGTACATCATTAATTGAATTCAAGATAATTAAAGTTAAAAAAATGAAATAGCAAAGCGAGATCACCCTTAAATTAAATTAATTTTTGTGGCAAGAATTAAATTAATTTAATCATTTGAATTTTTTGTGTTCACATTAGCATTTGAGCCACCACAATAAATAAAAAGCAAATTTGATATGAAGAAACTATAAATTGAAGAAAGACATTTGGAGTCACATACATAACAAACTCAAATTCATTGATTTTTATTCATCTTTGTCAAAACTCACACACGCACAAAATATTCATAACCTAACACATAAAAATAAAATAAATGTCTCAAATCTTGAAAAGTAGGCTGCTCAAATAATAACTCAAAATAACTTAAGTATGTATATCAAATCTTTTATGAAATGTGATTATAACAACTAGTGAATGTTTAAACTTTTGTAACAAAATTGTAAAGTGATAAACAAAATTGACTTCATGATTGAGCTCTGAAATTCGAAATCGGTAGCGAAAAAAAAATGTCAATATCAAATATTTTTATTTATAAATATAGTTTAGGGGTTCTTATCTGACACACAAACTGAACTTTAGTTGCATATGTAATGTCCTCAACAACTTCACTCATTTTTTGACTATTATTATTGATTGGTCACATTTGACAACTTATTTAAATTGTTATACACAATGAAAGGTTCAGATGAGAACCTATTTTAAAATAAAAATTTAGAATTAATGTGAGCCTTAAGATATAAGAATTAAATGGTTTGGATTGATGACCTCATTAATTAAATATTAATATTTTTTTGTAATGAAAGGGCAGACTTGTCATTTCATATCAATATAATTAATAAATGAAGTATTTTAAATTGCAAAAAAAAATTATATAACTTATTTTTAAATTTTAAATTAGCGGATAAAAAAGTGCATCACTAAATACTTTAAAAGTGCATCAATTTTTTTAAAATTATAATAAAAAGTGCATCCCTAGAAATTTCAAAAATGCATCAAAATTTAAAAAGATTGTAATCAATTTTTTAATATGCAGACATTGTAATGCACTTTTTTTTAATATTGTAATGTATTTAAAAAAAATTAACGAACTTTTAAAAATATTTTAATGTTTTTATAAAAATATTGTAATGCTCTTTTTATAAAAATATATTAATGCACTTTCAATAAATTATTAATTATCAATTATAAAATTGAATTGACAAGTGTGCCCTCATATTGATTGATGATAGTAATTACTATATTAATAATGTCATTAATCACATCATTGAATTGTTTAATCATGTGGTTCGTAGTAGTTCTAAGTTTTTATTTTAAATGTGGTTTGTACCGGAACCAAACCTGTTATACACAAATGACACATATAAAATATACCGTGTAAGAAAATAAATGTGGTAATAACACTATCACAAAGAAATACATATACAATACTGAAATTTTTATCGCCTTAGACCTGTTACATTTGAATTCGTATGTGACAGTGACAGGATATGCATATGACCTTTTAATTTAGTCTTATTACTTCTTATGCAACATGAATAGCTATGATAACATATATTTTAGTTTCATAAGATATAAATTTGTCTTGTGTCGTTAACTGGGTTATACCTCAACTTTTGTTGGGAATTGTGCTATTAAATTCCTGAAAATATGTTTTATTATTGTTTTTGAGAATTTGGAAGCTCAATTTATCATACTAAATGTCAATATCGCGTTTACATCGGCATATGCCACATTTTCATAAACTTTAATAAATGTTAATTGAATGTATATATGTTACAAAATTACTAGATGCAATTCGGTGTAAAAAGATTGTTTCACATTGTGAGCATCTTAAGTGATCTGGTATTCGTGATGACGAATGCTAGAAAATTGGAACCCCGTTGATTGTGTCAGGAGGCTGCGTCGCGAGTTTATAGGGTATCGCGAGCATATTTGAAGCTGTAAAATGTCCAGAACAGATCAATCAGGGAGCGAATAGTAAGAAGTTTGATATTTGCTTATCGATATTCAAAGTAAAAGGCCAAAATATATGTTGCCTTGATAAATAAGTAGGAAAAATATCCCATGGAACCCCCTACTTTTGGTGGATCCGTGGAACCCCCTCCATCACCATTGGATCATGGATTGAGATGGATTGTGGGAGCGACACGTGGATTGGTTAATTCAATTTTAATTTCGTAACCAAGGGCAATATTGTCATAGTTAGGAATTAGTTTGTAGGGAAATGTTAGCATTAATTGTTGATTGCAAGTGTGTGTAGCATTAATGTGGTGATGTGTTAGTTTTAGTATGGCATTAAATGTGTGATGTGTAAGTTTTGGAATTCATTAAATGTGATGTGAGTTTGTAGATTTTAGTTTCCCACCAATTTTAGTTTCACTCTCTTGAAGCTCAAACTCAACGTTTCACCACCATTTTTTCCACCCATCTTTTTTCACACCCACCATTTTCATATCAAACTAATCAACTCCCAAGACTTCATCTTCTTTTTAATTCATTTCAATCTCACTCACAATCACTACAATTTGCAAACAATTTCTTACAAGTTATGAAAATTATTTGTAAACAATTTCTTACAAGTTATGAAATAATATTTTTATTCCCTTCACCATTATTGTTTATTGAAAATTATACAAACTAAATATAAATAATAAATATTTAATTATTTAAAATTAAAAAATAAAAAATAAAATGCAATCACGTAACATAAAATGCAAAGAAATGGAAACACACGTTTTTCAAACATGAAATGCAAATACAAAATGCAAACACAAAATGCAAACATAAAATACAAACACAAAATGCAAACATAAAATGCAAATATAAAATGCAAACATAAAATGCAAATATAAAATGCAAACATAAAATGCAAACATACTTTGTACAATCATGAAGGTTGCTTGAAGCTATGTGCATTTTGTATGTGCATTTTAACTGTTGCACCTCACATGTGCACCTTACTATTGCACTTTGTAGTTGCAACTCATAGTTGCAATTTTTCCCCACTTGCACTTCAGCATGCAGTCGTCCTGTGTTGTGTTGCATTGCATTATTTTGAAAAAAAATGATATGCTTCAGTATCATTTTACCTAAATTGTGTTATGTTCGCAGTTGGAAATCTCAGTTGTATGGTAACGGATGATTCTTATTGTTTAGTGACTACATCGCCGAATGAGGCAACATATTGGACTCCGTTGTCTGTGAAGTCATAGCTGAAGTGCTGAGTTCCGTTAGTTGCTGAAGAAAAAGATGAGTTGCTGTTGTTGTTGTGGTTGTGAAGGAGATTGAGGATGTTGTGTACGCTGCTGTTGGTGTAGAGGTTTGTAAAATATGTTGTATTTTGGTTTGTACTGGTGGTTTGGAACATGTTGATTAACATTTGAAACATGCACCTTGTTCTTGCACCTTGTTGTTGCACCTTACTATTGATTTTTATGTTTGGGGCACAGAGTAACAATGCTAGTATGGTGCACAGAATTTTTATACGTTTTACGCAGAGAAACAATGCAAAGAGAAATACAGACAATGCAAATACAAAATGCAAAACACAAAATGCAAACACAAATGCAAACACAAAATGCAAACATGAAATATGCAAATAGAAAATGCATATTGTGTAGAGTTTTTAATCCCAACAGGTTAATTTGGTGATGATAAGCACAACATAATAGATAATCGACGATGATAAGCCCAACAAAGATAATCGGCGATGATAAGCACAACATAACGAAAATGCCGACATGTGTTGTAAACACAGACACTGCAAACACAAAATGCGAGAAGTGTTTTACTTTTGTTCATGGGTGATATGTTATGGTTTGCGAGAAGTGGTTGATGACTTTGAGAGTTTATTGAAATGTGAGTTGGTCTGATATGGTAGTTTGTTTAAGCTATTTCAATTTGGCTGTAGGCATCATATTGCCTCGCTGGGAGAATTGTGCTTGATTTTCGTTCTTGATACTGTTTTCTGATGTAATTCCTCCCCATTTGATGATTGAGGTTTACTTCAACAGAAAATAATTTCATGTTTACTTCAACACAAGCTGCTGCACCCTCTGTTTGCATTTGTATTTGCATTTCATGTTTGAAGAGCGTGTGTTTCCAATTTTTGTTTGCATTTTAGGTTTTATATAATGCAAACACAAAATGCAACACACAAAATGCACATACAAGATGTTTGCAAATAAGAAATGCATTTTACGTTTTATATAATGCAAACACAAAATGCAAACACAAAATGCAACACATAAAATGCAACACACAAAATGCAAACATGAAATGCAAACATAAAATGAAAAGTCGTATTGCAAATGGCAGCACAGGACATATGTACAAGCTCTTGCCACTATGTAGCAAACTCAGTATTGAGGTTTGTATACTGAATGTCGGCACAACAACATGATAGGTTCTTGTTACATACATTCCGTTTGCATACTTGACATTGACGACACACTCTTGTTCACACTAATCATTCAGAGGCTTTTCTAGCACCTGGCTGTTCAGTCTCTTCTCTACCCTATCTGGTATCTCGACTTTTCCATATACTTTGCTGGCAGCCAAAAAGCTCGCCAAAGTGCATTGTCTGGCTCAACATCCATACTCAAAACCAACTTTTCCGCTTCTTCCACTCTCCCTGCCCTCCCCAACATATCAATCACACAAGTATAAATGCTTCAGCCCAGGCTTCACCCCAAACCTCATTTCCATCACTCTAAACCACTCCAAACCCGGTTCCACCAAACCCCTATGCGCACACGCACCCTAACTCAGTAAACACAAACTCATCCGGTTCTTGACCGTCATCCAACATCCTCATAAACAATTCAAACAAACTCCCATAATCACCATGCATCCTATACCCACCCATCATGGACGTCCAAGTCACCAAATTCCTCACAGACATTTTATCAAACACTTTCCGGGTACTCATCAAGTACCCATTTACTAAACATACTAATCAAACCATTACAACACGCCAAATCCGACCCAAACCCACTAACCAACACAATTATAAACCTGTTTCCCAAGCCTCAACGACGGCAACCCAGCAACAGACCTCAGAAAACCGGAAAAGTATTCAAATCAAAATGCTTCAAATCATACAACATGCGCCTGAAAACCGACAACGAGCTGCTGAAAATTCCAATCGATGCATACCCTCTCATCATCACATTGTAAAGGAATGTGTGTTTGCATACCCTCACTCCGAATCCAACACATCCTCGACCTCCGAATTCAACCCACTCTTCCTCGACCTCCGAATCCAACCCACTCCGAAACATTGGACTCCGGTAAAACCCTAGGATGCACATCCCAAGGGCCGTCGACAACGACATAATCAACCAGATCTGCCTTGTCTGGGCTTTGGTGGCTCGTCGGAGGGCAGTGACGAACTGGGTCGTCGGCGGAAGACAGATGCGCCGAAAAATGTTGTGGCTCAACCAGATCTGCCGACAACGAGGAGTGAGAGCTTTGACGAGAGGGGAAGGACTGAGGAGGAGGAAAGGGATCGGCGAGAGGGGAGAGAAAGTTTGAAAAATGGGTTTTGAAATAGAGAGGTATAAAATGTCAGTCTGTATATTACAGACAGATTGATAGGTTTGTTCAAAGACACATATACCTTTTGACACTACACACTCTAACTACTAACTCGAATGAAACTAAATCAGATTTGTACCCCTAACACACGTGTCAAATTAAGAGAGCTACTATCTAACAGATGGACGGTGATTAAGGTGGATCCATGGATCCACCAAATCTGACAGTTCCAGCAGATACATCCTCTAAATAAGTATACCCACATTTAGAGATAATGATTCCTCAAGTTCAAATAATCAAGTCTTGATTATTGTGATTTAAAGATATCATTGATACTTGGAATGGAACAAAAATCATATAAATACAGGAGAACGTCCATGAACTAGGAGAGACGATGGAGCAGAGTTTACTCATAAAACATCAAATCAATAAAACTAGAAAGGCATTCAACAGGATGTTGGTCATAAACACGGCACGAGGTCGTAAGGTTGCCAACTAAAAAGAGGGAGGCGTGTGTTATTGATGAGATCAAACGGGAGGTTTGACAAAGTGGATTCGAAGTGAGTTCGGACATTAGTAAGGTATTGAAAGTAATTGTTTCGAAAGAAGTTCGATAACACTCTTTTACGAGTGAATTCGTTTCCACGGAATTGGAGAGTCCACTGTCAGTCTTCAAGAGCCGAACAGAATTAAAAATATTGTGTCTCATTACCTTTCAATATCTACTATTTAATGCAACCAATCGAGTGTATCTAAACTTCATGACACAAATTATCTATACGTCTAATAACAAATAACTATCGAGCTTGCAATTTCACACCTGTTTGTGATCACATGTTATCATTTATGGAGGCAAACGTTGATAAGATCGATGAAAAATTATTATATGACTAAATATTACACTGCATGTTATGAATCAGATTAATAAGATTTTGTGAACAATCCGGTCAAAACAAACTTTTAATAGGGATTATATTATATATTTTCCAAATTATGGGTTCCGGTTAGTTTTAAGGACAATTAAAATGCTAAGTACATTTCACTTATAGAAAATGTCTATAAAAACATAAACTGCACTTCTCTCGTGTTATACGTTTGACACTAATTTATAATACATCATGTTTAATTATAACTTGCTACAAACTGAGGTTCACCTTTTTAATCGTTTAATTGAGTCAATTTTAAAAAGACAAACTATTAAATGCTTCACATATGTTGAATCTTTATCAATAAAAATGCTGAAAATATTTAAATATTCCAACACATGGTTAAGATTAAGGAAAATAAATAATTTTTGGTGAGACGGTGGGATTTAATCTCAACCGTTGGTTTAGATTAATCAAGCGATGAGATTTAATTGATTTTTAAATATAATTTAAATTAATTAGCAAAAAACACGAGACGGTTGAGGATTGACGGTTATCAATATCAACCGTTAGATTAAAGAAAATCAACTGTCGAAATAATGTCCTTTCGTTTCACATAAGTGAGGTTGTCCTCCTTAAGCTATTTCCTTCCAACACGTTATTATAAATCGAATAAATTATCTGAAAGAATTTCAAACAGTCAAAGTCAACAAAAATTCATAGGTTTTGTATAATACTAGGGTTTACAATTACTACAAACCATTACATTAAACATGCTCTAGAGGGCGATTAAGTTTTAGAAAACGTCAATAAAAACATAAACTTGAAATCCCTCGTGCTGCAAATTACCGACTAATCAATAATCCATCATGTTTTAATAGTGATTAACAAACTTAATTATAACTTAAATTAAATAAATTACAAACGTATTATGCACGTGCAGACAAAAATAAAAAAGTAAATAAATCGGGAAAATAAACATGACAAAATTGTTTACATGTTGGCGCATGACAAATCCTGTTTCGACAATTTTCGAACGTGCAGTTTTTGTCGCGGAAGAAAATATACTTGTTTATAAAAAAATGTAACCCGTTTTCCACGTGCCAAAATCAAAATAATGTGTTGAAGCCGTATTTAGAAACAGAACGTATACGTATTTTTGTTGCGTCCTGTACGTG
>QZGG01002568.1:0-35525 GCA_006409495.1 Sedum album
TTTAAAGAGCGTTTTCACAGACGCGCTGTCTATATTCTCTTTTAGAAAGCGTTTTATAAAGCGCTATGTAATAGAGTAGTATAGACAGCGTTTTTAAACACCGCTTTCCTTTGTATGTAGAATACACATCGCTGCGATAGACAGCGCAACAGAAACCGCTGTATGATGCATTAAAAAACCGCTATCTATCATGTCCGTCTGTAGTAGTGAGAGGAGAGGAGAGGAGAGGAGAGGAGAGGAGAGGAGAGGAGAGGAGAGGAGGGAGAGGAGAGGAGAGGAGAGGAGAGGAGAGAGAGGAGAGGAGAGGAGAGGAGAGGAGAGGAGAGGAGAGGAGAGGAGAGGAGAGGAGATTATGAAAACATGCACAGCAAGTAAATATCTCATCTCATGAACTCCAACACAGGTATCACACACATATGTCTAAAGAGATTTGGCCTTCTTCCACCAGGACATATAAAGAGATCACGGGTTACTTACCAATAACAATGTATGTTGACCAAGATTGTCGGATCACGTTCATTTTATTACCAAAGGACTAGCTAGCTAGGGGTGTGTACGAGTTGAGATAGATGAGTCGACAAGGAAGTTTCAGACTGTGTATTAGATGCGTTAGATATATGTGTCACAAAGATCAGACATAAACTAGTATGTTGGCAGTTGAGTAATAACATTAAGTAATGAGACACAGAAATTGTTGACCCTATTTGGCTCTCGAAGACTTAGGAGATTCTCCAATCTCCGAGAGAGCTTCACTGGTATAAGATTGACTACAAGATCGGCTAATTTTAAAGTTAGAGAGAAAAGTTAGTGATTATTGGTTTAGTGGTTCCTAATAGTTAGTTGGTAGTTACTTTTTTGTAATCATTATTCAAGTTACGTTTACGAATGAATAAACATTAGAGTGTTATTTCAATTTCCTTATTCGATCCTAACAAGTTATCAAGAGCTGGTTAATTTTGAAGTTCGTATTCCGGCGGCGGTAGCAATTGTGCTGTTGTTCGCCGGGTTTCAACGCTTAATGGATAAACTTGCATGGTCATGCTAAGTGTTGATTTGATGTTCATCATTCATGAAATAGGTCTAAGATTCAAATTAACGGAAGATGTTAACCCTTTTTTATTGAAAAACACTGCTTAGATAACCCAGACAAAAACAAAAGCCAAACACGCAATAAACAAACAAATAAAAAGGCTACTTCAGCACACCAGGTTCACACCTCCTCCCCCAGCCCCTCAAGCAGATTCCTTGAAGTTCTAGTAACAATGTCTGCAGTCAAATTTCGTTCCCTAGGGACATACTCCACCTTCCAGTTTTTGTTATTTGTTAGTAACTCTAGGCACCATTCAAATCAGTCCCCGACTAATGGGCGTCGATCGTTCCCTGATGCAATCCTAGAACAATCTTTGCTGCATATGAACAAAATAGGATTACATCCTTTCTCAACTCTTCAGCCAGCTTCATTCCAAGCCACAAGGCCCTTCCTTCCCCTTCTCTGGAAGTGGGAATGCCATCCTTCCATTCTGCTCTGACCGCCTGGATCACCTTATTAATACAGGATACCATCCCCACTCCAGACCCTACATCCCCCTTGCCCAAGCCCATCACAGAATACTACCAGCGACTCATGTGCCATTAGGGAATGAGTTCTTCTGTCAAACCTCCCCTCCAGCGTCCCCATTCCATATCTATCAACTTGATAGATCATTGCTTTAACCTTCCTAGCTGTGTCCCTTGGTGCCTCTCGCTTAACCTCAAATACTGCATTGTTACGAGCATTCCAAATGATCCAAAGACCGCAAAGGAATCTTCAAAAAATATTTGAGTTCATTGTGTCTCCACACCGAAATATCCAGTCTCCTGGGTCACGTATAACACCTGGAATTTCATGAAAATCGATTTCTAAATTGCCCCATACTAACCCCGCCCACCAACACTCCTTCAAAACATGAATTGTACTTTCATCTTTGTATCCAAAAAATGTGCAGCTACCCACCTTCATGTATCCCCTCCTCAAATTCCTTATCGTCGGAAGAGCAATGCGGAACACCCTCCATGCCATAACCTACCTTACTCGGCAGCTGACATTTCCACAACCTCTTCCAAAATCTTGTCACCCTTATTTTGTCAGATTGTACGTCGATCTCGTAGTGAATTCTCCCGACCTAGATAACAACCAACTGATAGTGGTGCCTACATTCTGAGGCTCAATCCCCTCCATAATCCAGCGTTTTATCGTGCATATATCCGCCAAGCGCGAGATAGTGTCGTTCCAAAGCCCGGCTCCAATAGGCTTGTAAAGCTAGAATACCATGCTTTCAATATTCTAATGAGCAGAAGACTAGGCTCTTTTAGGATCCACCGCACTAGTTTTAATAATAGAGCTTCGTTCATTACCTCTAATCGCCTAAACGCTAGTCCTCCCTCCTCTCTTTTTTACCATGATTGACCTACTGACCCTATGTATCGACTTCCCATCCCGTATTCCAGACCACCAGAACCGAAAAAGAACTTAATTTAAGCTTTCACACAAAGTACTCGGCAGTTTAAAGCATTGCATAGCATAGGTAGGAATTGCTTGAGTCGTTGCTTTAATTAACACTTCCTTCCCTGTCCTAGATAAATGCTTGGACGTCCCGTTGTGCACCCTTGCGGGGATCCTATCTTCCACCCATTGGAACGTCTCCCTCTTATTCCGTCTCACCACCATTGGCAGCCCTAGGTATTTAGAATGTTTCTCCACCACCAAACTTCCATTATATGCTACACTGTTTCTTTAAATTCTAGGTGGATGTTGGGACTGAATAATTTTTTGACTTTGAGTAGTTGATTTTGTATCCTGACAGTAGCTCATAAGATTCCAACAGCTTCCTTAACAATCTCACTTCATCCTCCTTAGCGTTCAAAAATATCAAGCTGTCGTCCGCAAATAGTAAATGAGTCAATGACAGAGCTTTCCTGCAAATCTTAATGCCTCACAATTGCTGCCTTTGCTAGTAGAATTGGAAAGCTTGTGACATCCACTCAAAGCATAGGATGAACAGGTAGGGTGATATCGGGTCTCCCAATCTCAAGCCTCTCGACGAAAAATGATCCTAGACAATGCTCCATTCACCTGCACCTTGTATGTAACCGATTTGTGCACTTCATGATTAATTTCACCCAAATTTCATGAAAGCCTAGTCTTAAGAGCATTTGCTTTATAAACTTCCATTCAAGTATGTCATAAGCCTTGCTCATGTCCAGCTTTAAGGACATTAGCTTTTTGCCACTGCCCTTCCTGTTCTTTATACAATGCCATCTCATGTGTTATCAAGACGTTGTCTATAATAAGGCGGCCTCCGACAAAAGCGGTCTGGTATTCTGAGATAATTGATGGTAATAGTTTCTTCAGATGGTTCGGTATGGCCTTTGTGACGATCTTCATGCTCACGTTGCATAGGCTAATTGGTCGAAATTCCTCCATTCTGCTGGGGTTCTTGCATTTGGGAATCAACACAACCTTAGTCTCATTCCGTCCCTGCGCAATGTCTCCACCATTCAAAATGTAGAGAACCTCCCAACATATCTTACCTTGCACCAACAACCAAAATCTCTGATAAAACTCAGCAGGAAATCCGTCTAGCTCTTGTGCCTTTGTGGATCTCATTTGAAACACTGCTCCTCTGATTTCCTCCTTTAAAATTGACACAAGCAACTCTAGATACATCTCATCCGTAACCTTTCGCGGGGTGGTACAAAGCGCTGCGTCCCAATCAATATTTGTCTCCTGAATAGATGATGAAAAAATGTTATCATAGTAGTCCTCAACTACTCCGAGCATGTCTTCATTGGTTCTGACTTTCATTCCATCCCAAAAAATTAGTTTACTAATTTTGTTCGAGGACCTTCTTTGAGATGCCGCTGCGTGGAAAAATGAGGTATTCCTATCTCCCTCTCTTAACCACTCGACTCTTCAGCGCTGCCTCCAGAGGATCTCTTCCCTTTCCAACCAATCCTCCAACTTGTTACTAATCAATTGTTCTGCAACAATCACCTCTTGCGCTCATTGTAAACACCTGACTCTTTTCAGCTCATTCTTTAGCCTTTGAATTCGAAACTGCTCATTGCCATAACATCTCATGTTCCATGACTCCAGTTCCTTGGCACATGAGTTCAGTAGGTCTGGGAGTGTTGTATGTGGCTTTGACTATCATTCCCAATAGCCGCAATTTATTCTGAAAGGACTCGTCCATATGCCACGTTATCTCATACTTAAATGCTTTCTTCGTTCTCTCAACCCACATCCCCTGGAGCCTAGCTACAATTGGTGTACGATCAGATGTTAGAACCTCCACAGTTAATGCAGTCGTTAAAGGAAAGATGTTTTTGCATTCCCTGTTTACTAAAAAATGATCCAATCGAGCACGAAATTCACAAAGGGTTTTTCTTTTAGGATTCTTAGGGACTAACCATCATCTTAAGTCTAAAGCGATGTCGCAAGTTACTCATCATGTTAATATTTTGTTTGCATCATAAGTAGAGTAGAGTCATGTATTGTATTGGTGTCATCACCAATGTTTGTCTCTGCGCGTGTTTGTTTCTAGACTTTATCTCTTAGTGTTTGTTTTTAAACTCTTATTTGAAATTAAGCATTCTTGCTCGATAAGTTTTAAGTGGTTTTTGCACTTGTATTTTCTTGGTGAACTAAAGTTTTTTGTCATTCATTCATCTTTACCCTTGATTCATGGTCAAACTCTAAGTGTGAAGTGGAAAAAAATAGTTACAGATATCGGGGGATTAGGAAGAAAAGTTCTTCCTCGAAAGTATATGTAATTACCGAAGGCTAGTTAATTCCTTAGAGCTTGGTTGTGAGTCATAGCATCTTTATAATGAATGACATTGATAAATAAATTTGCAAGTTCAAATGAGTATGCGTGTTATATTCAAATGAATCACAAGTTTGCAAGTTTGTTGAAGTATGTCGAACTCCTCTTCTCTAATGCTTGTAATCTATGAGTTATAAACTTGAGAATGAGTTTTATATAACAAGCTTAGGTACTTATCCACTTTAGTAGCATAAGTGAGTTATTGACATGCTACAAATTTTGAACCTTTGAGAAGATGTGAGTGATAGATGTAGACATGGTATCACTAGTACAGATTGTAATTTCAACAACGATTGTTATTAAGCGCTGTGAAAAAATTAGATTATTAACAGCGCTTTAAACTGAAAGCGCTGTAATAAATATTTTTAACACAACGCTTATAAAGAAAACGCTGTATAAATTTTACAACAGCGCTTTTCTAATTAAGCGTTGTTTAAAATACAATTTAAAATATCGCTTCTTTGGAAAAGCGTTGTTAAAAAATACAAATTAAAACGGGGCGTTTAATTAGTAGCGATTGTGTTATTTATTTACGCTCAGTCCGTTTCTTTAAGCGCTGTCTTAAATAGATTTATAACAGCGCTTATCCTGAAAAGCGCTGTTGTAAATACATTTACTACAGCGCTTTTAAAAAAGAAGCGCTGTTATAAATCATTTTAACCCTAGTAATTTTACGACTTCAAAGTTTTACTCACTCTCAGATCCCGCTTTACCGGCCGTCGTCAAATCTCTTCCGTCCTAACTCCGAATTTCCGACTTAGCTAAGTTTCAAACCCTTAACTCATTTTAGCTCCGACTCGCTTTTCCATTTTAGCTCCGTTCACTTCAAGGCCGTCTTCCAAACTTAGCTCCGTACCCTAAACAACGGTAATCCTCTTCTCATCTCCGTTTTAATGTTTGTGTAATTTGTTTTTCTGTTGTATTAATCTACTTGTATACTGTGGTTTTGTGTTTGATCATGCATGAATGATTTTGTAAATATGTAGAAATGGAGAATTTGCAAATCACAAATGATAACAGTGATAACGCGGGAGAGTGTTCCGCGCCATCTAGAGAGGAAGAAGCAGAGGGGGCCTACATATTTGACTAAATTTTTGCAAGGAGAGGAGTACCTCTAATACTCAATCCACTATTGAGTTTAACGATAAAGGAGTTCCAACGGGTCTGAATAAATCAATATGGAGAAGTGCGCTATGTTTGGCAGCAAGAACACGTGTTCCAATTACTTATCCAAATTGGAGGCACGTGCCTCAGAGTTGAAGAACCTTGTGTGGAGCGATATGAAGGTAATTAAAATGTTATTTTAATTCTTTTATATTTCATGTTTGAAGTGATTCTTGTATTAATGTTATTTTACAATGAATTTATATTTTGATTATATGCAATATGTTTGAAATGATTTGTTTTTTTACTTGTTTGTACAGGCAAAATTCAATGTGTCGGATGAACACAAGACTCATGAGATGAGACAAGCTGGAATCTCTTGGAGAAATTTTCAAGACAACTCTTACCAAGATTACATCAAGGGTAGGAAGAACGAAGAGGATCCCACTCTTATTTATTAATTCATTACTCCAGATCAGTGGCGGAGTTTGTGGCTGGGAGGAGAAGCCGAAAGAATTTGAGGAGGAGGGAATGAGGGCTGCCGAAAGAGCGCGCTCAACAAGTATCATCATGCTACTTCTCGAGCGGATATAGCCTGTGCTAAAAGAACTCCTGATATAGGAGAAAGCTGATGCACTTCAGGCTACTTGGATTGTGCGATGACTCTGATGTAGGAAGCATTACAGTCGAGAGGTACGAAGTGTGGAAGAGAGCCCATTCAAACAAAAAACGGGGTGGTTATATGAACGAGACTGTTAGAAACTATTGCTGCAAAAATTGTAAGTCTTCTTAGTCTATTTAATTACATGGTTGATATTTTAGAAGAATATTTCTTGAAATAATATTTATTTATCTTTCTGTAGGCCGAGACAGAGGAGGAGGCGTCTGCTGGACATTTCGTTTCACAAGGGCGAATGATATTCTTACTTCAGGCGATTGGAAAACCTGAGTATCCAGGACGTACTCGAGGGGTCGGATGGCGGTGGGCTGGAAAAAAGTATTTCCCAAAGGTCGACTTTCTACGAAAGGTAGCAACAAATGTCGTGCAACAACCTTAGGGGAGTCGACATTAGCTCATCTCAGCAGCACATCTCATCGCCTGAAAGATGATATTTTCTCCACAATCCCTGAGGTATATTAACTTATTAAATTAGATAAAATACAAAATTTTGGTAACTGATATATACTTTTATTTACTTGATGTAGGCGGGTTTAAAATGTGCTTTCTTCATTGATGATGGCTCTCGAACCATGGTTGCATATGGTCTTGTTTGCCTGGGAGAATCGTGCAGTATAGGCTGATTGATGATCATAGAAGTGAAGGCATCATTGCATTATGAATCGACCCTAATCAGCGGATCCCGCATCCTTTGGCGCAGTTTAACACTGTAAGGGATGCGGTGAACGCCAGTTGTACCATGGCCTAAGTCATTGGTTGAAGTTAACAGAAAGGTACATCAATATATTTACTTCATTTATCTTTAATAATGTAAAATTATACACTTTAAACTTAATTTACAATTGTCAAACGTTGTTTTTCAGGCATACAATGATTACAAAATATGGATTTATGCAATCAAGTATTCATGAACCTGAGTTTGCACACTTGGGAACACATTGTCAGATGCTTTATCATCGTGCAAAGCAGCTAGAAGTCGCACTATCTATCTTTATACCAAAGTTGAAGTCTATGGTGATGATGTATGGGCTCACTTGTATAAGGAAAGTATTGTTGAAGTTTTACAATTGAAAAGATTGGAGATACGGCGCTTGAGTTGTATATGAGGGTATTACTTTCATTCATCATGCAATATTATCTGAAATTAATTGAATTTCAGTACTATTTCTAATTTAAATCGTTTCAGTTATCTTTACAATGAGTTTGGACGCTTCGGATTCAAATTTGGGTTTATTAGACCGTCGTCCACGACAAGCATTCGAGACATGAACTCAAGAGTTTCTATTTTGACGTCTCGGTTGACAATGCCTGATAGCTCATCCTTCTTTTGCTATTTTCTACCATATTGTGATCCACAAGAGTAAGTATTCAACTAAATTTTGTATTAATAGTTTTTAGCTACTTTTATGATTTAACTTAACTTTGTTAAATCATGTTCTTGAAGGAGTCATTGGATGTTGTGTGTGCTTTTTCCAAGACAAAATTTGGTATATTGGCTAGATCCAATGGCTGGCATGGTTCGATCAGATGTTCGGCGATTAATTGAAAAGTAAGTATAAAACATTAAATTATTAGTTTTCATTTTAATATTTATACTTCAAAATGTCAGTAAACATTTTTTGTGTTTTGAAATCTAGGAGTTTTCAAAACTTTCAAATTATAAATGGATCGTCTTCACTATCTAGATCGACTACATGGATAACAGTCGAGGTAATTAATTTAATTTCTAGCATATTTTTTGCATTTACAGTTGGGATAAAATATACTAACATCATGTGTTTTTACGTTTGTAGTGTCCACGACAACCAGAGAGAACGATCTTATGTGATTATTATTGCATAAGATATGTTCGAGATATCATTAAGTATGTCCAAGAAAATAATGGACAACTTCATGATAATTTAATTGATGTAAGTTTCATCTTTTTCGTTGTCTTTTTAAAAATATATACAATTTACATTTATATAAAATGTGTTTTTATGTGAAAATAGGTGTTTCCAAATGGACGGGAAAGTTACCCGTCTTTCGTCATGAACGAAGTAAGGGACGAATTCACCTATTACATTCTTGATTGTCCCGTTCAAGATTATCAATGGAATTGATGAGGTAAGTTATATAATTATACAATATCATTGTTTCAATGAATAATGTACGTTGTGACAAGTTTTCTAACTCGTGTAATTTTTTTTGTAGGTTTAACATGAGAAAGAAGATATGGCTTTTGATTTTGTTCATCAAAATGAGTTGATTTTATTGGCTTTTGATTTGATGATGTCATTGTGGAATTGTTGGAAAATATTGTATATTTTGTGTAATTGTTGAAATGTGATGTGTTGATCTTTTGAGTTGTAATTGTGGAATTGTTGAAATGTGATGTGTTGATCTTTTGAGTTGTAATTGTGGAATTGTTGAAATGTGATGTTGATCTTTTGAGTTGTGATATGTTGGCAATGAAAATTGAATGATCATCTTTCAAACCTGTGAAGTAAACAATGATCAGTTTTTTGCAGGTTTGGTTTTCTGAACAACAAAACTCAAGCCTGAAAAATATTGCAATTTTACAACAGCGCTTATTTTTAAAGCGCTGTGAAAAACGACGTTTTACAGCGCTTAATATAACAAGCGCTGTAATAAATCCAATTTTAACAGCGCTTAATAGAATAAGCGCTGTAAAAAATGTTACTCCGATTGAATTTTTTGTTTACTTTATACAACGCTTTTTTATGAAGCGCTGTTAAATAATTATATATTACAGCGCTCTTAATTATAGGCGCTGTTAAAAATGTTTCAGATCTACTTTTTTAAGTTTTACCCTACTTCGTTTCTTTTGTTTCCGCACTCACACGTCGTCTCTGCCTTGCATAAATTAATCTCAACCCGATAAGTCATCCTTTTCAGTCTTGTTTATAATATTGTGTTAAATGTAAGTTTGTTTGAATTTTTTATTTAGATGCGCTTATGATTATCCATAATTTAATCGTCTTGCATGGCTTGCTTATCTTATTCTAGGTATTTCAATTCCGATTATTCTCAACCTTGTTAGTCATAATGGATCGAAGTTGGATGTGTTTAAATCGTTTGTCCGTTGGTTATGAAGAAGGAATAAGAGGGTTCTGTCAGTTTGCTAAGGATTTTGCAGACCGGAATGACACTGAATATGTGTTTTGTCCATGCACTGATTGTTGGAATAACAAAATAAAAGTCGGAGATCTTCACAAACATTGTTGTTAAAGGGGATTGATCCAAAGTACAAAGTTTGGCATTTACACGGTGAATGTGAGACAGCTAGCTCTCCCCCCCAGATGGAACAAGGATTTAATGAAAATATGGACTGGGAGGATGATGATTTAATTGGAATGGTGAATAACATTGAGAAAGAGATGAACGTCGGGTCTTCTGTCATTGAAAAACTTAAATCTGATTCTGAGACACCTTTGTACGATGGTTGCACAAAATTTACCAAACTTTCAGCAGTGTTAAAGTTGTTTAATCTGAAAGCAAAGAATGGATGGAGTGATAAGAGTTTTACAGAGTTATTGACATTGGTATCAGAAATGCTTCCAGATCCGAACACATTACCTACTCGTACTTATGATGCGAAGAGGGTAATGTGTCCTATGGGAATCGAATACGAAAAATTCATGCATGTCCAAACGATTGTATTTTGTTCGAGGTCGGTATAAAGATCTAACTGAATGTCCAGTTTGTAACTCTTCAAGATATAAACCGAACAAAGCACCCAGTATCAGTTCAAAAGGCGCACCGTCTAAAGTGTTGTGGTATTTACCTCCAATTCCAGATTTCAGAGGCTCTTCTCAATCTCAGATGACGCTACTAATTTGCGATGGCATGCCGAAAAGCGTGTTGAGGATTATATGATGCGTCACCCGGCTGATTCAGTTCAATGGAAGACTTTTGACGAAACATTTCCTGAATTTGGATGCGATCCAAGAAACTTGCGTTTAGGTTTGTGCACTGATGGAGTGAATCCGTTTGGAAATCTTAGTAGTCAGCATAGTACATGGCCAGTCATATTGGTTATTTATAATCTTCCACCTGGTTGTGCATGAAACGCAGATATATGATGCTCTCATTATTGATTTCTGGGCCTCGGCAGCCGGGGAATAACATTGATGTTTATTTACAGCCATTGATAGATGATCTAATTCTTTTGTGGGATAAGGGTGTCCCTACTTATGATGTATCTAGAGACGAGTTTTTTGATATGCGAGCGATGTTATTTTGCACAGTCAATGATTTTCCTGCATACGGTAACTTGTCCGGGTATAAGATAAAGGATACAAAGCTGCCCAATATGTGGAGAGAATACACATTCTCAACATCTTAAAAACTGTCGCAAGATTGTATACATGGGACACAGACGTTTCCTTCCGACCAATCATTCCTACCGTCGAAAGAAAGCTTCGTTTAATGGGAAAGTTGAGTTTGAAAATGAACCGAAATCAGCTTCTGGCAAGGAAATACTTGATACTATTTGGGAAGTTCCTAATGTTTTGGGAAAACGAGGACGTAATACTGTTGATGGTTTGTGGAAAAAGCGATCTATATTTTTTGATCTCCCATACTGGTATACCCTTACTGTTAGACATTGTATTGACGTTATGCATGTGGAGAAAAATATTTGTGATAGTCTTATCGGTACCATTCTTAACATTCCTGGAAAGTCAAAGGACGGTGTGAAGGCTAGATTGGACATGCTTGAAATGAACATTCGTAAGGAGTTAGCTCCCGAACAAAGAGGACAAAGAACCTATCTACCACCTGCGTGTACGACTTTATCTAAAACTGAAAAATTAGTTTTTGTTCCAGTTTGAAGGGTGTTAAAGTTCCTTCGGGTTTCTCGTCAAATATTTCAAGTCTGGTTTCCATGAAAGACATGCGTCTTGTTGGTTTAAAATCTCATGATTGTCATACATTGATGCAACAGCTATTGCCTATCGCAATTCGTGGGATATTGCCTGAGAACGTGAGATCTGCTATTACAAGATTGTGTGTTGTTTTCAGCTCTTTGTGTTCTAAGACAGTTGACCCGCTTGACTTAGACGAACTCCAAAATCAAATTGTTGTTACTATCTGTCAGCTTGAGATGTATTTTCCTCCCTCATTTTTTGACATTATGGTTCATTTGACTATTCATTTAGTACGGGAGATAAAATTTCTTGGACCGGTCCATATGAGATGGATGTATCCTTTCGAAAGGTACATGAAGACCTTAAAAGGTTATGTGAGAAATAGACATCGACCTGAAGGTTCTATGGTTGAAGGATACATTGCCGAGGAAGCAATTGAGTTTTGCTCACATTATTTGGGCAATATTGAGTCTATTGGGATTCCAAAGCCGCGACACTTTGATCGTCTTCAGGGGAAAGGAACAATTGGATTTCAAGTTAAAGTTGTTCCTCGATCAGAGTTGCATGACGCCCATTTCTACGTGTTGCGGCAGGTTGATGAGATCGAGCCCTTTGTAGAACGTCATTTGCAATTGATAAGGTCATCTAATCAGGGAAAATCTGAAAAGTTGATCCAAAAAAAGCATTCAGAAGAGTTTGCTTCTTGGTTGAAAGACGACGTTTTAAGTTCAAATGTGCCTGATTTTGTGAAGTCTCTTGGTGTTGGGCCTAGTTGCGCCGTTCATTCTTATAGAGGGTATGATTTAAATGGTTATTCTTTTTACACAAAAGATCAGGATGAAAGAAGTTCAGTTCAGAATAGTGGCGTGACAATTGTTGCCGATACAATTCATGTGTCTAGTGCCAAAGATAAGAACCCTGTAAATGCCGGTGTGAATTATTATGGTGTTATTGAAGACATATGGGAAATAGACTACGTAGAAGTTCGGATACCTGTTTTCAAGTGCAATGGGTGCATAGTTCGAATGTTCGTATTGATGAATTCGGCATGACATTTGTTGACTTTCGTAGAGAAGGATACAAAGACGAGCCTTTCATCATGGCTGAGCAAGCTAAACAAGTATTTTACGTCAAGGATCCCACAAATGAACATAAATATATTGTCGTTCATGGAAAACAACATATTTTCTTCGAAGATGGTATGGATACAAATGATTACTCTGAAGATAGTGCAGCGGTTTGTAGCACCATTCCAAACAATTTCGAAGACGTTGGTGAATTTCAACAGAGAAGGGATGATCACAATGAAGGCATATGGATTGAAAAACAATGTAAGAATTCCGAATATTTTTCAAAACATTAATATATTTGTGAAGTTGTGTTTAGATTTATATATCATTTACTTATTTTGCTTGGTGTTTTTATACAGGATTTTAGTGATGAGCACGCTATATAAAGGATATGTAATCAAACTTTTTTTATGATTTGGAATTAAGCAGGTAATTAATGTGTTGAAAATTCTTACTTTTTAAAATTTAAATTATTTTATTTGTTTTATCGTGTATATTGTGTCCTTATGTTTAATTTTTTCATGCAGCTGGTATTCGCGCGAGATAATATGGATTGGTGAAGATTCAAAATTATTAGATGATGTTTTAATAGAGCTTGTGTTTATTGTAATTTAAGTAATTATCAATGATGAAAGTGTGTTTATTGTAATTAAATATATGTAATAAAATACTGCTCTGTTTTACATATTACAGCGCTTTAATAAAGAACGCTTTGGTATATATCATGTCAAATAAAATAAATAGCGAGTTCAACATTTAACAGCGCTTATATAAACAGCGCTGTTAAAAAATTTACCACAGCGCCTTACATAAAAGCGCTGTTGTAATTAGGGTTCTAAACCCTGAACCCCGAACCCTAACCCTCAATCCAAACCCTAATTAGCGTTTAAATAAGCGCTGTAATATATATATTAAAATAATAATAAAATAATTTGTTTTTACAGCGTTTAAAATAAAATAAACGCTGTAAATTATATTACAGCGCTTATTTTCATATAAGCGCTGTAAAATATATTTTCAGTATTTTCAAGTTTTAAAAATCAGGTAATATATTTTTTAGGTTTTTGTTATCTTAAGAATTAAAAACTCAATTAGTAACATTCTATTAATTAAAATATCATGAGAACATTAATAAGCATTTGAAATCATTGGCATTTGAATATTTGTACTGTCTCTTTACTAAGCAATAAGTTGAACATTGTACATTTTGATCAACTAAACTTTTCACTAATAAAAACACAACAGAAATGCAAATGATTTTTTTTTAAGTAAATGAGTTATAAGCTTCATTTATCAAATTCCAACTAAATTTGTTTCATAATAATCAATGAATTCTGAAGAAAAAACAAAACAAATAAAACTATTTATAACAGCGCTATAAATAAAAGCGCTGTTGTAAATAATACCACAGCGCTTATTCTATAAGCGCTGTAATAAATGTCTCAGTAATTCGATTTCCTTAATTAAAAATATTTATTTATATTTTACAGCGCTTTTATATTTAAGCGCTGTTGAATATGTTAAATTACCTGATTGGTCGAAACAGTTTCGCGCAGATTGTAATCCCAATCGTTGTTTAAATAATCTAACGGTCCATATTCAATATTAAAAATTCAGAATTTTAAGTCACCCGCACAAATTTCCCGCTATAGTCTTTCTATATATATCCAAATATGCAACAAAATTTACATTGAAATTTTCTTTCAAACTACTATTGTTCTTGTCGGATGTTTTAATTTACAGTCCAAAAAGCTTTGTTTCGCATAAACTTCCCGTTTCAAGTAAGGAATCCCACTCTTATTTCTTACACTTTTGTGTTTTATATTTTTCGTTAAACTTTTTGTTCTTTGTTTGATATTAACTCTATTCTATTCTTCAATATATTTTTTGTAGATTTGTTGTATGATATATGTCGAGGACGATGAGCCAATTCAAGACGAGCAATGAGGTTTATTCAAGACGAGCAATGAGACAAATTCAGTACAAAGGCCATAGTTTTGTCCATAATATTTATTTGCTAATGATTGTAAAAAAGAATGTTAAATTGGGTTTCCATTTCATTGTAAAAGTACGATTTAAATAAAAAATAAAGAAAATTATAATCAAAACTGATTCCCTTTAAAGCGGTTATTAATATTATTAACTTTCCAAAACTGTCTTCTCAAATCTCCGTAACTATAATAAATCTTAATGCGCTTAATTAAATTTTTTTTATAATTCAAATCTTATATTTAACAGCGCTTAATTAAAAAACGCTGTAAAATTAACTTATTTACAGCGCTCTTATATGAGGCGTTGTTTTTTTTTTTTTAATAATATTCTGTTTTTTTTTAAACGCTGTAATATTTTATATTCGAATTATTAAATTTTCAAATTAAAAAACTAATAATTATTTTACAGCGCTTAAATAAAAACGCTGTGTAATAAATTAAATTAAACGACCTCGTTTTTGTTTTACGCTTGGTTGTGAGTGATTATTTTAACAGCGCTTTATTTTAAACGCTGTAAAAGAATAAAATAACAGCGCTTTTTTTTTTTTAACAGCGCTTCATGAAGCGCTGTTGAAAAGTGCTGTTGTAAATCAGATTTATTACAGCGCTTTTAAAAAAGCGCTGTTGTTTATGTAATTTATAACAGCGCTTATTAGTAAAGAAGCGCTGTTATAAAAATAAACAACAGCGCTTTTTAACAAGCGCTGTAATAAATCTGTGATTTACAACAGCACCGTTTCAACAGCGCTTCAAGAAGCGCTGTTATAAATATGATCAGTAGTGAATTTCAACAGCCTTCCGCGTATAATATGATCTGTAGTAGTGCGCTTCAAGAAGCGCTGTTATTAAATATGATATGTAGTAGTGTTTTGTGACAACTTTGGACGATTCAACCGTGTTTTCTCTTAGCGAAGCTTGCTCTAACTTTACAAAAATCAATGTTATTTTCTTTATTGATGGTCCGAGGATATGTATTTACTCTCATTGACTGTACAAATCTTATCTAGCTTAACCAATGACACATATATCATCATGCATACATGTAGTTAGTTACATATTGGATTTGTGGGTATTACCTTTTCTGAAAACTCTCACGAGACTATTACTTGTCACGGGTAACCTAGGGGTTTAAAGGCTTAGTCCATGTGCTAAATGTACCCATGATTCATACGAAAATGAGTTAGTTTTGCATCTAGGTTAGAATAACCTTGAATCTTATTTTATAATGCTTGCATGAGAATTGTCTTACTACATCCTTCACATTGAACTTTTATGTGTGCTCAATGTTTGTTCAAGGAAGAACAAATTTTTAGTGTAAAGTATTTTGATCGGTCGATATTTTGACCAATTATTTGCATTGTATCTTATTAATTTTGTGTCGTTACTCGAATTATTATTATTGTTATTTGATCCATTTATTTGTTGTGAAGAGTTGAATTATCCACATATACGATTTGATGCATTATGGAAGCAAAATGGTTCAAATGAGTGAAGAATTCAACAAAAGTACAATTTGGACAACTCGATCTTCATGCCTTCTTCAGCTTGTAAAGAACACATATGATGTCCAAATCAATCAAATTAAATACCATTAGAAATCTGATTAAATTATAAGCAACTCTCTAGTTTATATCAAAGCTAAATTTGAAGATTTAAAGGGTCAAAAATGTGTTAAAAGACAAAACAGCAATCACCTCCGGAGCCTCGGTACAAGCGTCAGCAGCAATGGTATAAGTGTTAACACCGCGACAACAACATCAACAGACATCAATACCATGGTAGTTGAAGTAGTAGGGATTGCAGGCACAGTGCCAAGCAATAATGATTAAGCATCATTAGGGGTGCAAACGAGCCGAGTCGAGTCGAGTATCAGGTTGTTCGAGCTCGACTCGTATAAGATTATTTGTGCTCGAGCTCGACTCGTATAAGATTATTTGTGCTCGAGCTCGACTCGAAACTGTTAGAGCTCGATTCCTCAATAAAATACTAAAGTACTCGAACTCGACTCTAGCTCGACTCGAGCACAATAATCTTATACGAGTCGAGCTCGAGCACAAATAATCTTATACGAGTCGAGCTCGAACAACCTGATACTCGGCTCGACTCGGCTCGTTTGCACCCCTAATGATGCTTAATCATTATTGCTTGGCACTGTGCTGCAATCCCTACTACTTCAACTACCATGATATTGATGTCGTTGATGTTATTGTCGCCGGTGTTAACACTTATACCATTGCTGCTGACGTGTACCGAGGCTCCTGAGGTGATTGCTGTTTTGTCTTTTAACACATTTTTGACCCTTTAAATCTTCAAATTTAGCTTTGATATAAACTAGAGAGTTGCTTATAATTTAATGAGATTTCTAATGGTATTTAGTTTGATTGATTTGGACATCATATGTGTTCTTTACAAGCTGAAGAAGGCATGAAGGTCGAGTTGTCCAGATTGTACTTTTGTTGAATTCTTCACTCATTTGAACCATTTTGCTTCCATAATGCATCAAATCGTATATGTGGATAATTCAACTCTTCACAACAAATAAATGGATCAAATAACAATAAAGGTATGAGTTTTCTAATTGAATAGGTTGTATTTTTATTTACATTCTCTTCTGATTCCTTATAGTAACTAGCGATGTGGGATAGACGAGTGGAGGAAGCATCCGATGCTTAGCAACCAACTCCATCACGCTACTCCTGGACTCGGCATCAGAATCGTTGCTTTCGGGATCTATTTCGTCGGTGAATATGCTTACAACAACTTCTACTCACCATCTCCTAAACACCATCACACCGATGCTACTACTACTACTCGCTGATTCTTCAACGTCTCCATCCATTTCCAGGTTTCTCTTTACTCATTTTAATTTTGTGATATCTAGGGGTTTCAATTTGTGAATAAGTGGTTGTGATTTCTAGGGTATTCAATTTGTGGATAAGTTATTGGTCATTTCTATGGTGCTATTTTATTTTCTCTTGATCTCAGGACATGATTATGAAATGTGGAATCAAATTGGGAATAGTGCCGCCCATACACAAACTGTTAGCTGGCTTTTGTCTCCGAATTAGTGTTTGTATTGAATTTCAGACTGTGACGATATTTATATGCTATGATTTTTGTTCATATTTTATAATGCATTGCGGATAAATTGCATAAAACAGATGATGGCAATATAATGTTTTTGAAATCCAGTATTAATCAAGTATTAATTGAGTATTAATCTAGTTTCAATCGTGTTTTCAATCGGTTGTTGACGAACTTATACGAGCCGAGCACCAATGTGTTCATGTTCGGCTCGTTTAATAAACGAGTATCAAATTTTGTTCAAGCTTGACTCGTTATAAACGAACGAGCTTTTGACCGAGCTTTGACTGAGCTTGTTCACGAGTAGCTTGTATCGGTTCGTTTGCAGCCCTAAGCATCATCAAGTGCAGCATCGACGCCATCAACTTCACCATCAATAATCTAGAAATTTTGGTGTATAATCAACGACTTCAACATCAACAAGTTGAGTTGTGTTCTCATCATTGATTAAATGTCCTAATTCTTTATTACTTGCTTGCAATCTGTTGAGTGCTCTAGAAACTCCTTGTTTTACTAATTCTTTTTTCAATAATTTTTCCAATTGTAGTTATTTGTGAATTTGACCTTACTTATCACTTTGTTAATATTGTATAAAAATAATTTACATAGACGATGATGCCCGTACAATTTCCCACGAAAGCTTGATTTCAAGAATTTTATTATTGCACCATTTTCCTCTGCTACTGAACTTAAGTAAACTGTTAACATATACACACCTAATAAAAAGATTTTCAAAAAAACACGCCCACTAATCGTAATAAAATCTCTTACACTAGATTAGCAAATTATGAGCTTTTCTTGTAATTATTTTCAAGAATATTTAACAGTCGATGGTATTCTCTTACAACCAAATTATGCATGCTTTCTTTTAATTATTTTCAAGATTATTTTAAAAGAAAATAACTTCATAATCATAACTTTTGTAATAAAATTGACTTATGATCAAATTTTTTTAAAACTATTAGTTTATATGAAATGACCACACAGGATATGAAGTTACATATCAAAAATTCGAACATTAATATATTTCGTATATAGGGACTCAAAATTCATAATTTAATTAAAGCTTGCTTGGTAGTATTGCTTAAAATAATATTATCATTGTCTTTTGCTAGGTTGTTCATGTGTCAATCTAACTCCCAAGATACAATAATCACGTGCGTTGAGTATGGATGAAGCTCAAATTGAGACTAAATTAAACAACCACGAGAAAAATAGAAAATGAGGAGATATTGGTTATATTTCTCCCATACTTTTATTGAGGAGTCATCACTCTAGGTAACTTCTATGATTAATCACTATAAAAATTATGAATTCGGACGATGATAATCTCAAGACATCTTATATCTCTATATATTACGTTAAGTTATCCAATTTACAAGATGTGGAGTTTTATGATGGATAATAATTCTATAAGTACAAGAATAAAACTTCGACTCATTCATAGTTTAACTTTATTCACTCTTAAGAAATTTAAACCGTCTAAACACATTACTTCGTCCCATATTTATATTATTTTGCCAAAGGAAATAGATTTTGAATTTTGATTTCATCCAACAATTCAAATTCAGTCTCTAAAAAATCTAATAAATTTCTTATTGAGTCATCTACAAATTTTCCAATTTCTCATCAATCTGGACATGGTTGCCTTAATTAATTAAATTATTCTCCCTCAATATTCATTTTTACTCAATAGATTCTACAGCAACTGTTCAACACCTGGACATCCCTGAAAATGATGAATTATCATTCTTGTACATGATTGAATGTTTTCTGTAGGAATTTGTCATTTTATCTCTCGGAACATTTCTCACTTTCATGCTAAATCCATAAAACTCATCAGGCTAGAAACCCTAGCCCGTTGTGACTAAAATTATCATTTAATTTTGTAAAATGTGTTCTAAGATTTTAAAAATTTAAATTTAAATAGAAAAAAATGAATAGTTATAACTCATGCATCACTCCTAATATTCGTTAGAGTCGGTCGGGCCGAGCTCCTCGGGTGCCTAAAGCAAACAAAAAAAGAGGATCTAAAGTTCTTGTTAAGTATATTAGGAAATGTTTTTAAAAATTGGAACAAAAATGTCTTTATTTATCTAAATTTTGGTTCTTATTTTACAAATTAGAACAAAAGAATCTCTCTATATATAAATTTGGGTCTTGTTCTATAAAACTTTAAAGAGGTAGGAATTTGGGGCTTCAAGCCTTGGCTTCAAGTTGTGGATGGGCCTGATTACACTTTTATAGGTTATTTGCCGTTATGAATCATTTTAAAAATTTGTAAATTTTTTTTATAAAGATGTTTATAAAACTTTCTGAATCGTGCTTCGCATCCCCATCACCATGGGTGGTGTATTGATGCCTGATGCCTGATGCCTGATGCTCTAGAAAATCCTTCAAAATGAAAAGAATGAAAATCAACGGTATTTTATAATATTACCAAATTACCTTTCAACATTTTTTCTTATATAAAAGGTGAGTCTTTCGTTTCATTAAAAAATTGAATGACATTTTCCTAGTTTTTAGTTTTGTCTTTGTATATGTATTGAATGGTCTTCGAATAGGATATGTGAAATCCGTCCCGCTCTTTCTATCATTGTTATTTTTTGCGCAAATTAGGTTTGGGATCATTATATTTTTCTAGGTTACCCTCAGCTAAAGAGAGACTGTCTGCTTTCTAGTCTCGCCACTGTTGGATATTGTGTCTTTGACATTTATATGGCGGAGCTACTCGTTGTTTCCTAGACATGTTCACAACTTCAACTCAGTTATTAAAATCAGCTGATCATAACTTTGAATAACTTAGATCATGCCTCTCTAAAATATTGATATCAACTCCACATCCCATCTGTATTCTAATTTAAGAAGAAACAATCAATATATTTATAAGTCCATGATGGATCATATTTATACGATCCATCATTGTCTTATTTCCATCCATTTATATATGTTTTGGTTGTGAAATATTACATTTTCGTATTGTTTTGCATTTCAGGCATATTTGGACTGCAAAAGAGTTTTTTCAAACCAATGGAGCATTTTAGGCGAATTCGGATCACAAAGACGAAGGAAAGTACCAAAATCTGACTGGCTGACATCATGCTAACGTCAACCATGGACGCTGAAGAGTTTTTTTTCGCGGATGCTGATAAATTAAATAATTCTTAAGGGTCAGCATAAATTAATTCTTAAGGATTCGCGGATCTCACGGCCCGATCTAGTTCAGAAAGTTCAGCAAACAGTTCAATTGGAGAGGGCTAGCAGCAAATAGTTTCCTCTTCAATCTCAGTTTTAGATTAATATTTCGTAGGAGTAGCTAATTCCCTTGACAGTTTGGGAAATTGAGTTGCAACATTGTATAAGACTTAGTTGCTTGACCTTGCTTTGTTTTAATTTAGTAAATTATGTTCTTGTTATGTATTGCATGCTTTGTTATTTGCTTGACCTCGCCTAGCGGTGAAATTAGGTTTATATAAATTGTATGATGCTTAATTGAATTGTCATAGTTGCAAAGCCTAGCGGTGGAGATATTGTGGTGTTTTGATTAGGTAATTGTTACATCTTCTTGAGACTCTAGCCGGTAATAGAAGATAGAACTACAATTAGGTAAAATCCCTGGCGGGACTATCTAATTAGAACAATTATAATTTACTGGATTGATGCATGTTTGGTCTATGAAGACTAGTTGCAACAAGATTCCCTGAACTGTGTTTTCTCATTAATTAGTAAAATCCTTAGTTGTTACCTATCAAACAATCTCTCACAAACCCTCCTTTTAGGAATAGGATTAGTAGTACAAACTTTAGACAAGATTACTTTCCCTTGGGTTCGACCCTAAGTATTTGGTAGGAATATAAATTTAGATTTGCAGTGTACAACGACGCGCTCTCAGTCCACACATGTCAATTTCAATTACATAAGTCAAGTCAGATGGATCAGTAGAATTTATGGTCGAATATTGCAATAGTTTTTTTTATTTTAATTCATTATTTTCCTTAATTCATTATTTTCCTTAATCCATTATCATTTAAACGGAAAAAAATGAGCTTAAAATTATACGTGCAATGCAGGCAATAAATAAGAAAATAAGTTCAAATGCAAAAATTAAATGTGTTATGTCAACTTACTTCCCACCCCACACTTTTGAAATAAGTCATGTCCTCGGAACTCGGCGACCTACATCTCAACTAGTCGATAAAGATCTAGTGCTTAATTTTTGGTGTTATATTTGAATTATGATAAAGTTTCATCAAATATAACGATAGACTAATTATCTCGAATTGAATTCGCTGGAAAAAGTCCCTTCAATCCCATCAATTAAAATCATGCAATTACGAACAAGAATTAATGCAAGAACATGAAATTGATAATTAAACACAAGGTCTCAAAATCATTCAATACAAGTTCATTCATTAAGTTGTAGCTATTAACTTAGTTAAACATAGCTAACATCTCCATTGAAATAGTAATGGAGTGAAAGATGAAGACTTATTATGATTTGTTGTTGAAAAGTTTGCGTCTTTGTTGCCAAAAATTCAGATCTGGCTCCGTGGTTGAAGCGTCAAACGATAAGGGTTGCACCTCCCTTGAAGTTGAGAAAGGAAGCTTGCTAAGGTTTCAGACTGATGTTAATTTATTCAAAAACCCTAGGTATTTGGGCTGGCTTAATTCTTGATCGTTTTCTGCTTATTGGCTCGTAAAAATCCATCAATAACACATTTCGTCTGTGCTTACATCAATAGGTACTCCCCGCGCAATCGACAGGGGTTGACCGCGTGAAACAAAGTAATTTGTTGTTGTTATCTGATTCACTTTTCTCGGTTGGCTTTGATTCAATCTTCTAGTTCAGTTCAATTTAAGCTCGTTCCAGCATCTTTAGCTTATATTTTCTCAAAGCCTTTTTAATCTATGTGAAATAAAAAAAATCATCTAAATCAAGTGAAATTAGTGTAACAAATACATTAAAATGTGTGATTTTAGTATAGTAAATATATGTATAATTACTATTATAACCCATTTTTTGATTTAATTAAATAAGTTGTGGAAAAAAAAAAGGAACGTAAAGGATCAGATCAAAATATAGTGGGTCAAATAGTGTTACCATAAAACACGGGATTCGGTTGTTTATCTCGAGTTTAAATTTGCAGCATCACCAGCCGATAAAAAACCCTACCTCATTTCTGATTTAAGAAGGACGGTCGACGGTGCAAAGCGTGATTGATCGAGTTATAAGGTGATGGCAATTTATGTTGATTTATGTTGTACGACATCAACCTTGTCTACTAAAGCTTACAATTTTATTTATACCTAGGCTGTTCAGGACAATTAATACGTTTCACTTCAAGAGCTAGTTACAATTTGTGGAAGCACTTGTGTTGGATCTGGTGAGTTATTATTCATGGCTTTGTGTGGTCTCAATTCAAGTATTAAAGGAGTACGTGGATGGATAAATGAATAGAGTGGGGTTGATCCGACATGATGGCTATTGAGTAAAAACGTGACTCAAGTTATTGGGTGTTGACTTTCAATTTAACTCCCTAAACATGCTTACCTAGTTTAATGTGTCAGGTGCATGTGATGTTGTTTGGAGAAAGAAGTTTGAATTGTAAAACCGTGTGATGTGTATGAAATTCTAGATTTGGGTGTAGGGATAAGAAAAGGTTAAAGAAATATTAGGTTGAGCAATTGCATGGTTTATAAGGCTTGCCATGATGTCTTGATATTGGTCTTTGTATTCAGAGGATTGATTTTAACGTGAGAGTTAACTTCAGAAATCATATGGTTATTGTCAGGTGGTAGGGGCAGTTAACATACCGAGCAACTCCGGCATAGTTGCAGTTATGTGGTGCATTCAGTACTGTGAGTATATAATATATTTTATTTTCGTAGACTAAGTAAATATTTGAGTGATGGCTTGATGGACATGATATATGAAATGATAAATAATATAAACTTATATATGTATATGACTTGTATGATATGAATTGATATATGTGCATCATTACATACACGACACGACATGCATACGTGATCTGGTGGGTGATTGGTGTGATGCCCTCCGTGGGGCGAAGCACGATGATATGGTGGTGATTGGTGTGATGCCCTCCGTGGGGCGAAGCACGAAGATATGATATGGCGGTATGACCCGCACTCTGATATGATGGTCCGGACCGGCAGTGACGACTGCCCACAGACATGACATACATTTGCATACACGCATTATGCATCATTATCTGTATATGTGTATTTGAGTATGGTATATGAGAAATATGAGTAAAATGAATTAAAGAACGTAAACCAAACGTTAATAAAGTGTGTTATGTATTCACTGAGTCTTTTGACTCACCCCGTTATTTTCCCTCATGTTTACAGATAAGTGATAGTGCTAGTACGAGATTCGTCATCAGTCGTAGCTGAGGAGCTTACGTTCGACGTACGGTGCCATCGCAGTAGTCTTCTTTATTTATTTCTTCTGTTCTAGACATTTCCTGTTTTAGCTAGTATTGCTCCGTTGTACTCAGATTTTATTGACAGAGTCTGTTTACTTAATTGCTTCCGCTACACTGTCTCATTTTTAGTTATTACTGTTATTGAATATGAAATTGATAATTTCTGAGGCTTGCTTGACCGTTGGTCTTGCGCCGGTCTCGATCTTTAGTTTTGGGTCGTGACAAAGTTGGTAGTCAGAGCATAGGTTCTTTTCTTTCAGTACACGGAGCTAGGACTAAGTAGAATTTTGATTACGGAGGTGAAGCGCGCCACCACCGTAAACAACGTTCTGCAAAGACCTTTAGAAAACTTCTGTCTCATTGAAATTCCAATTCTCGCATCTGATCACCTGAATTTATTCTTATAGGTTGAGATGGCACCTACGACCCGTAGTACGTCTCGTGGTCGTTCTACTAGCACTAATGGAAGGAATGGCGATAATGTTCACAATACCAGGAATCGCCCTCCTGTACCCCGTGTGGCTCATTCGGGCACTAACTCTAGAGGTGTAGATATTCCACCGCCTGTTGCTCGTACATCGGCAAATGATCAGGCACGAGACGAGCAAGCTAACCCACCCCAGCATACATTGACTGATGTGATGAATAGCATTGCGGGTCTTACTCAGGTGTTGCATGGACTGGTACAACAAGGAGCTGCTCATGCACAGCCACATCCGAGTTCTACATCACTTAGCACCAGTGGTGATTCTACTCAGCATCCTATTCAGACTGGACATCGTCAGACAGATGATGGAGGAGTTAAGTTGGATGAGTTTCTTCGACATCAGCCTCCTAGTTTCTGTGGAAAAGATGTGAAGGAGGATCCAGAAGAATTCATTGACATGTTAGAGCGGCTTTTCGAAGCCATGCATTGTCCGAGCTGGAGATCGGTTGAGTTGGCCTCATTTAGACTGCGTGGAGTAGCGTATACATGGTTTCGTAGTGTGAGGTCTGCCAGAGGTGCTGACCAGTCTGCCATGGAGTGGGATGAGTTCAAGACTCTATTTTTGGACAGATACTTACCTGACAGCGCAAAAGACGCAAAGGCCAGAGAGTTTGAGGAGTTGAGGCAGGGGAACATGACTGTTACAGAGTATGATCATAAGTTTACAGCTTTATCCGTTTATGCTCCTCATCTTGTACCGACCGAGGCTATGCGCATTAAGCGCTTTATTTCTGGATTACGTCAGGTATTTCTCGACTTTTGGTTGGCACGCACTATACGAGCTTTTCTAAGGTTGCGGACATAGCTCGACAGATTGAGGATGGTGACATATCAGCTAGAGCCTCACGAGACCAGAGAAAGAGGCATCGTGATACTGATACAGAGGAGAGTCAGCATCGAGGTGGAGGTGTTCAGAGGGGTAGATCTCAGTATACACAGAGAGGAGGACATCATTCTCAGATGACTCGCAGTGACAGTGAGACTGTTTCTCGCGCTTCCAGGCAGCCTCAGTCTATGTCTCGTGGTGGTACTCAGCGTCCTGGTTCTACTTCATCTTACCAGAGACAACCTTGTAGAACTTGTGGTCATCCTCATGAAGGAGCTTGTTATAAGGAGACTGGAGCTTGTTTTGGCTGTGGCCAGTTCGGACATCGTGTGAGTCAGTGTCCAGCTCGTACTGCTAGCGTCCACCATATTGCATCTCGACCAGCTCATTCTCACACTTCAGTCATCTATCCTACTGATCAGATAGTTGATGTTGGAGGTCAGCATGCTCCTATTGCACCAGTAGTCCATCAGAGAGGTAGAGATGTTAGGGGAGCTTTGACTCATGCTGAGGTTAGCCGAGCCCAGGTACCGGATGGGAGAGCTCAGGCTAGAGTCTTTGCATTGACTCCACAGGATGCCCAGGCATCAAACGCAGTGGCTACAGGTACCTTACTAGTGTTTGATATTGATGCTTCCGTGTTATTTGATCCTGGTTCGACACACTCATTTATTTCTCCACATTTTGCTAAACTGTTATCAATATCACCTACGCCGCTAGAGACACCTCTAGAGGTATCTACACCACTTGGTGGTCGCATTGGAGCTGATTTGGTGTATCGTTCTAGTCCTACTTTGGTCGGAGATCGAGTTTTGTATGCTGACTTGATTATACTTGACATGTTAGACTTTGACGTTATTCTTGGCATGGATTGGCTTTCTACGTATTACGCCACTCTTGATTGTCGGGAGAAGACGATTGTATTTCGTATTCCTGGCGAGGCGGAATTTACCTTTGTATGTGATATGAGACCTCTGTTTCCATATGTAATATCAGCTCTAAAGGCTGAGAAGTTATTAGGCAGAGGTGGTCATGCTTATCTGGCTATGGTAGTAGATCATGAGATTCGTAATCAGGAGCTTTCGGTAGATGTCTTACCTGTTGTGTCCGAGTTTCGTGATGTGTTTCCAGAGGACTTACCTGGACTTCCGCCAGTAAGAGATGTGGAGTTTTGCATTGATGTGATTCCTGGAACCGACCCTATTTCGATTGCTCCTTATCGAATGGCTCCAGCTGAACTAAAGGAGTTAAAGACTCAGTTGCAGGATTTACTTGATAAGGGTTTTGTCCGCCCTAGTGTGTCTCCTTGGGGTGCTCCTGTTTTGTTTGTGAAGAAGAAAGACGGATCCATGAGACTTTGCATTGACTATCGACAGCTGAACAAGGTGACAGTGAAGAATAAGTACCCGTTACCGAGGATTGATGACCTATTTGACCAGTTGCAGGGAGCACGATATTTTTCGAAGATTGATTTACGTTCTGGCTATCATCAGCTTCGGATTAGAGATCGGGATATCCCGAAGACAGCATTTCGTACTCGTTATGGACACTATGAGTTTTTGGTGATGTCATTTGGACTCACAAATGCTCCGGCTGCTTTTATGGGGATGATGAACGCGACGTTTCGGGAGTTTCTTGACAGATTCGTCATTGTTTTTATTGATGATATTTTGGTATATTCAAAAACAGAGGAGGAGCATACAGAGCATCTGAGGCAGGTTTTGCAGAGGTTGCGAGAGCATAAGCTATATGCTAAGTTCTCCAAGTGCGAGTTCTGGTTAGATAGCATCGCCTTTCTTGGGCATATTGTTTCTGGTGAGGGAGTGAAGGTTGATCCTTCAAAGGTTGCAGCGATTCAGCAGTGGTGTACTCCCACGTCAGTAGCTGAGATTCGTAGCTTTCTGGGGTTAGCTGGATATTATCGCCGTTTTATACAAGATTTCTCGCGTATAGCTGCACCCATGACTCGTCTGACTCAGAAAGGGGTTAAGTTCGAATGGTCAGAGGAATGTGCACAGAGTTTTCAGAGATTGAAAGATGCCCTGATGACAGCTCCTATTTTGACTCTTCCTTCTGGCACAGGTGGATTTACTGTATACTGTGATGCTTCGAGAGTTGGTTTGGGATGTGTTTTGATGCAGAATGGTCAAGTAATTGCTTATGCTTCTCGTCAATTGAAGAAGCACGAGCACAATTATCCGACTCATGATCTTGAGCTAGCAGCAGTTGTGTTTGCTCTAAAGATGTGGCGACATTATTTATATGGAGAATCGTTTGAGGTGTATACAGATCACAAGAGTTTAAAGTACATTTTCAGTCAGAAAGATTTGAATCTCAGACAGCGCAGATGGGTAGAGTTGTTGAGTGATTATGACTTCACCATTTCTTATCATTCAGGGAAAGCTAACGTTGTAGCTGATGCTCTCAGTAGGAAGTCTATGGGTAGTCTGACACACATTCCAGTAGAGAAGAGAGGACTTGTCAGAGACTTGACAGCTTTCAGAGTAGTGGGGTCGCTTTGGATGTTCTAGGAGATGGAGGATACATGCACATTTGCGGATTGCTCCTACATTATCTTCCAGGATTAGAGAAGCTCAGGCTTCTGATGGCAAGTTAAAGAAGTTGATCGAGGAAGTTAGAGAAGGAAAGCACAAAGAGTTCAGATTGGATGATGATGGTGCTCTTAGATTTGGAGATCGACTTTGTGTACCAAGGAACGGACCTTTTCGTTCTGAGATTTTGAGAGAGGCGCATTGTGCGGCATATGCTATGCATCCAGGGGCGACTAAAATGTATCGTGGCCTTAGAGATTTTTACTGGTGGGGCGGTATGAAAAAGGACATTGTCAGATTTGTTTCTAAGTGTTTGACTTGTCAGCAAGTAAAGGCAGAACATCAGAGACCAGCTGGTTTGCTTCAGAATATTGAGATACCAGAGTGGAAGTGGGAACGAATAGCTATGGATTTTGTTACTGGTCTACCTCGTACCAGTAAGGGTTTTGATTCTGTATGGGTGATAGTCGATAGACTCACGAAGTCAGCGCACTTTATTCCTGTGAAGACTAGCTATTCAGCTGATCAGTATGCCCGCGTCTATTTGGATGAGATAGTCGACTACATGGGTACCAGTTTCCATTATTTCTGATCGTGGTTCACAGTTCACATCTAGATTTTGGAGATCACTTCAGGAGGCTCTGGAACGAAATTACATTTGAGTACTGCTTTTCACCCTCAGACAGATGGACAGTCAGAGAGGACGATTCAGACTTTGGAGGATGTTGAGGCCTGTGTTATGGACTTTAAGGGTAGTTGGGATCGCTACACACCGCTGATGGAGTTTGCTTATAATAACAGTTATCATTCCAGCATTCAGATGGCACCTTTTGAGGCGTTATATGGCCGGAAGTGCAGGTCACCCATTGGTTGGTTTGAGTTGGGAGAGAGGAGACTGATTGGACCAGATATAGTGCAAGATGCTAATGAAAAAGTTCGTAAGATTCGTGATAGACTGCTAGCTGCACAGAGTCGACAGAAATCATATGCCGATCCTAAGCGTAGAGATTTGATACTTACAGGCTGGTGATAATGTCTTTCTCAGAGTGTCACCTATGAAAGGTGTTATGAGATTTGGAAAGAAAGGAAAGCTTAGCCCCCGATTTATTGGCCCATTTGAGATACTGGAGAGGGTTGGAAACGTGGCTTACCGACTAGCTTTACCTCCGGAGTTGAATAATGTACATCCAGTTTTTCATGTCTCACAGCTTCGTAAATACATTGGGGATCCGAATCATGTCTTACAGTATGATAAGTTTTCCAGTTGATGACACTTTATCGTATGATGAGGAGCCTATAGCTATCCTGGATAGACAAGTCAGGAAGTTACGGAACAAAGAGGTAGTGTCTGTTAAGGTCTTATGGAAAAATCACACGGCTGCTGAAGCTACTTGGGAAGTGGAGAATGACATGAAAGAGCTATATCCTCATCTTTTTAAGACTCAAGGTACATTTATTTAAATTCGAGGACGAATTTTTTTAAAAAGGAGGGTAGAATGTTATATCTACTTTAAATTATTTATAAAAGTAGATATAAGTTTAATTTAAACCAAATTTGAGAGTTCAAATTAGGAAGTGTCGGTTATAAGCATGTGGGGACTTGGTCAATTTTGTTGGAAGTGATAAGCCACGTCTTCCTATTTGATCTCACCTGATATTTAGATTTGATAACCCTTAAATTAAATCCATAAAGCATCAAAATACTTGTGTGACTAATCTCAAAGTTTGGAGCAGCCGGTGCGTGTGACTTTCCTTCTGGAATTTGAGAAGTGATGAGTGGCAAGTGGTGAACCACGTGTGAAAGCTAGGTAAGAAAGTGGTTTTTATTTATTGAGTAATTACATCACAAACACGATCTGTTGATGAGAGCTGCATGGTTTTAGAATTTAGAGAAAGAACAAAGACTACTGATCAAGGATTGAAGGGGACTTTACCAATAAATTATCTATTTTCGAAAGGTGAGTTAATCCTCTCCCCGCATGAGTTTACTTAATTGATCGATTTGGTATTGGTTTTATGAATCATTGAAACGTGTGATGGACATGTAATGCTAGACATAGGTTTAGGGATAGGACAGTAAAAGGAAGGGTAAGGAAACCTTTTGACTGGTGGTAAAGACAAATAGCTAGGTTGGAAATTTGCATTGATAAGTGATGTGGCCGTGATATCTTGATATTTATTACGAATGGGATTGGTTTAATGTGACAGTTGATTTCCGGAAATTTGTACATGGTCAGTACAATAGTATTCATGTTGATGGTAATTATGTTAAGTGTCAGGTGGTCGCAGCAAACTAAATCGAGAAAATTTGGCGTAGTTGAGCTTCATTCGGTGCATCCAGTACTGTGAGTATATAATATATTTTATTTTCGTAGACTAAGTAAATATTTGAGTGATGGCTTGATGGACATGATATATGAAATGATAAATAATATAAACGTATATATGTATATGACTTGTATGATATGAATTGATATGTGTGCATCATTACATACACGACACGACATGCATATGTGATCTGGTGGTGATTGGCGTGATGCCCTCCGTGGGGCGAAGCACGATGATATGGTGGTGATTGGCGTGATGCCCTCCGTGGGGCGAAGCACGAAGATATGATATGGCGGTATGACCCGCACTCTGATATGATGGTCCGGACCGGCAGTGACGACTGCCCACAGACATGACATACATTTGCATACACGCATTATGCATCATTATCTGTATATGTGTATTTGAGTATGTGATATGAAAAATATGAGTAAAATGAATTAAAGAACGTAAACCAAACGTTAATAAAGTATGTTATGTATTCACTGAGTCTTTTGACTCACCCCGTTATTTTCCCTCATTTTTACAGATAAGTGATAGTGCTAGTACGAGATTCGTCATCAGTCGTAGCTGAGGAGCTTACGTTTGACGTACGGTGCCATCACAGTAGTCTTCCTTATTTATTTCTTCTGTTCTAGACATTTTCTGTTTTAGCTAGTATTGCTCCGTTGTACTCAGAGTTTATTGACAGAGTCTGTTTACTTAATTGCTTCCGCTATACTGTCTCATTTTTAGTTATTACTGTTATTGAATATGAAATTGATAATTTCTGAGGCTTGCTTGACCGTTGGTCTTGCGCCGGTCTCGATCTTTAGTTTTGGGTCGTGACAAAGTTGGTAGTCAGAGCATAGGTTTCTTTCTTTCAGTACACGGAGCTAGGACTAAGTAGAATTTTGATTACGGAGGTGAAGCGCGCCACCGTAAACAACGTTCTGCTAAGACCTTTAGGAAACTTCTGTCTCATTGAAATTCGATTCTGTATCTGATCACCGAATTTATTCTTATAGGTTGAGATGGCACCTACAACCCGTAGTACGTCTCGTGGTCGTTCTACTAGCACTAATGGAAGGGATGGCGATAATGTTCGCAATATCAGGAATCGCCCTCCTGTACCCCGTATGGCTCATTCAGGCACTAACTCTAGAGGTGTAGATATTCCACCGCCTGTTGCTCGTACATCGACAAATGATCAGGCACGAGACGAGCAAGCTAACCCACCCCAGCATACATTGACTGATGTGATGAATAGCATTGCGGGTCTTACTCAGGTGTTACATGGACTGGTACAACAAGGAGCTGCTCATGCACAGCCACAGCCGAGTTCTACATCACTTAGCACCAGTGGTGATTCTACTCAGCATCCTGTTCAGACTGGACATCGTCAGACAGATGATGGAGG
The DNA here is from genome assembly GCA_006409495.1 of Sedum album. NCBI lineage: Eukaryota > Viridiplantae > Streptophyta > Magnoliopsida > Saxifragales > Crassulaceae > Sedum > Sedum album. The sequence goes on from QZGG01002568.1 coordinate 31,706, forward strand.
AGTTAAGTTGGATGAGTTTCTTCGACATCAGCCTCCTAGTTTCTGTGGAAAAGATGTGAAGGAGGATCCAGAAGAATTCATTGACATGTTAGAGCGGCTTTTGAAGCCATGCATTGTCCGAGTTGGAGATCGGTTGAGTTGGCCTCGTTCAGACTGCGTGGAGTAGCGTATACATGGTTTCGTAGTGTGAGGTCTGCCAGAGGTGCTGACCAATCTGCCATGGAGTGGGAGGAGTTCAAGACTCTATTTTTAGACAGATACTTACCTGACAGCGCGAAAGACGCAAAGGCCAGAGAGTTTGAGGAGTTGAGGCAGGGGAACATGACAGTTACAGAGTATGATCATAAGTTTACAGCTTTATCCGTTTATGCTCCTCATCTTGTACCGACTGAGGCTATGCGCATTAAGCGCTTTATTTCTGGATTACGTCATGGTATTTCTCGACTTTTGGTTGGCACGCACTATACGAGCTTTTCTAAGGTTGCGGACATAGCTCGACAGATTGAGGATGGTGACATATCAGCTAGAGCCTCACGAGACCAGAGGAAGAGGCATCGTGATACTGATACAGAGGAGAGTCAGCATCGACGTGGGGTGTTCAGAGGGGTAGATCTCAGTACACAGAGAGGAGGACATCATTCTCAGATGACTCGCAGTGACAGTGAGACAGTTTCTCGCACTTCCAGGCAGCCTCAGTCTATGTCCCGTGGTGGTACTCAGCGTCCTGGTGCTACTTCATCTTACCAGAGACAACCTTGTGGAACTTGTGGTCGTCCTCATGAAGGAGTTTGTTATAAGGAGACTGGAGCTTGTTTTGGCTGTGGCCAGTTGGGACATCGTGTGAGTCAGTGTCCAGCTCGTACCGCTAGCGTCCACCATATTGCATCTCGACCAGCTCATTCTCATACTTCAGTCGTCTATCCTACTGATCAGATAGTTGATGTTGGAGGTCAGTATGCTCCTATTGCACCAGTAGTCCATCAGAGGTAGAGATGTTAGGGAGCTTTGACTCATGCTGAGGTTAGCCGAGCCCAGGTACCAGATGGGAGAGCTCAGGCTAGGGTCTTTGCATTGACTCCACAGGATGCTCAGGCATCAAACGCAGTGGCTACAGGTACCTTACTAGTGTTTGATATTGATGCTTCCGTGTTATTTGATCCTGGTTCGACACACTCATTTATTTCTCCACATTTTGCTAAACTGTTATCAATATCACCTACGCCGCTTGAGACACCTCTAGAGGTATCTACACCACTTAGTGGTCGCATTGGAGCTGATTTGGTGTATCGTTCTAGTCCTACTTTGGTCGGAGATCGTGTTTTGTATGCTGACTTGATTATACTTGACATGTTAGACTTTGACGTTATTCTTGGCATGGATTGGCTTTCCACGTATTATGCCACTCTTGACTGTCGAGAGAAGACGATTGTATTTCGTATTCCTGGCGAGGGAATTTACCTTTGTATGTGATATGAGACCTCTGTTTCCATATGTAATATCAGCTCTAAAGGCTGAGAAGTTATTAGGCAGAGGTGGTCATGCTTATCTGGCTATGGTAGTAGATCATGAGATTCGTAATCAGGAGCTTTCGGTAGATGTCTTACCTGTTGTGTCTGAGTTTCGTGATGTGTTTCCAGAGGACTTACCTGGACTTCCGCCAGTAAGAGATGTGGAGTTTTGCATTGATGTGATTCCTGGAACCGATCCTATTTCGATTGCTCCTTATCGAATGGCTCCAGCTGAACTAAAGGAGTTAAAGACTCAGTTGCAGGATTTACTTGATAAGGGTTTTGTCCGCCCTAGTGTGTCTCCTTGGGGTGCTCCTGTTTTGTTTGTGAAGAAGAAAGACGGATCCATGAGACTTTGCATTGACTATCGACAGCTGAACAAGGTGACAGTGAAGAATAAGTACCCGTTACCGAGGATTGATGACCTATTTGACCAGTTGCAGGGAGCACGATATTTTTCGAAGATTGATTTACGTTCTGGCTATCATCAGCTTCGGATTAGAGATCGGGATATCCCGAAGACAGCATTTCGTACTCGTTATGGACACTATGAGTTTTTGGTGATGTCATTTGGACTCACAAATGCTCCGGCTGCTTTTATGGGGATGATGAACGCGACGTTTCGGGAGTTTCTTGACAGATTCGTCATTTTTTTATTGATGATATTTTGGTATATTCAAAAACAGAGGAGGAGCATAGAGAGCATCTGAGGCAGGTTTTGCAGAGGTTGCGAGAGCATAAGCTATATGCTAAGTTCTCCAAGTGCGAGTTCTGGTTAGATAGCATCGCCTTTCTTGGGCATATTGTTTCTGGTGAGGGAGTGAAGGTTGATCCTTCAAAGGTTGCAGCGATTCAGCAGTGGTGTACTCCACGTCAGTAGCTGAGATTCGTAGCTTTCTGGGGTTAGCTGGATATTATCGCCGTTTTGTACAGGATTTCTCGCGTATAGCTGCACCCATGACTCGTCTGACTCAGAAAGGGGTTAAGTTCGAATGGTCAGAGGATTGTGCACAGAGTTTTCAGAGATTGAAAGATGCCCTGATGACAGCTCCTATTTTGACTCTTCCTTCTGGGACAGGTGGATTTACTGTATACTGTGATGCTTCGAGAGTTGGTTTGGGATGTGTTTTGATGCAACATGGTCGAGTAATTGCTTATGCTTCTCGTCAGTTGAAGAAGCACGAGCACAATTATCCGACTCATGATCTTGAGCTAGCAGCAGTTGTGTTTGCTCTAAAGATGTGGCGACATTATTTATATGGAGAATCGTTTGAGGTGTATACAGATCACAAGAGTTTAAAGTACATCTTCAGTCAGAAGGATTTGAATCTCAGACAGCGCAGATGGGTAGAGTTGTTGAGTGATTATGACTTCACCATTTCTTATCATTCAGGGAAAGCTAACGTTGTAGCTGATGCTCTCAGTAGGAAGTCTATGGGTAGTCTGACACACATTCCAGTAGAGAAGAGAGGACTTGTCAGAGACTTGACAGCTTTGCAGAGTAGTGGGGTCGCTTTGGATGTTCTAGGAGATGGAGGATTATATGCACATTTGCGGATTGCTCCTACATTATCTTCCAGGATTAGAGAAGCTCAGGCTTCTGATGGCAAGTTAAAGAAGTTGATCGAGGAAGTTAGAGAAGGAAAGCACAAAGAGTTCAGATTGGATGATGATGGTGCTCTTAGATTTGGAGATCGACTTTGTGTACCAAGGAACGGACCTTTTCGTTCTGAGATTTTGAGAGAGGCGCATTGTGCGGCATATGCTATGCATCCAGGGGCGACTAAAATGTATCGTGGCCTTAGAGATTTTTACTGGTGGGGCGGTATGAAAAAAGGACATTGTCAGATTTGTTTCTAAGTGTTTGACTTGTCAGCAAGTAAAGGCAGAACATCAGAGACCAGCTGGTTTGCTTCAGAATATTGAGATACCAGAGTGGAAGTGGGAACGAATAGCTATGGATTTTGTTACTGGTCTACCTCGTACCAGTAAGGGTTTTGATTCTGTATGGGTGATAGTCGATAGACTCACGAAGTCAGCGCACTTTATTCCTGTGAAGACTAGCTATTCAGCTGATCAGTATGCCCGCGTTATTTGGATGAGATAGTCCGACTACATGGGTACCAGTTCCATTATTTCTGATCGTGGTTCACAGTTCACATCTAGATTTTGGAGATCACTTCAGGAGGCTCTGGAACGAAATTACATTTGAGTACTGCTTTTCACCCTCAGACAGATGGACAGTCAGAGAGGACGATTCAGACTTTGGAGGACATGTTGAGGGCCTGTGTTATGGACTTTAAGGGGTAGTT
>QZGG01002569.1:0-35718 GCA_006409495.1 Sedum album
ACCACTCTTTATTTTGTGGTGACAGATTGCTGCAGGTATTGCTGCTTTGTCACTGATGGGTCTGACTTTATGGAGATATATGAGTACTAGGAAGGCGTAGGTGATAGGAATTAGTAGTTGTAACACAATGTGACCTACATGCGGATCTAAATTGGTGTTATCTGATGGAACATACACGATCGTGCTCTACTCATAGCAGGGTAAGTAAATATTGATTTACATGCCACTGAGATCAACAATGACGTTTGTGTATGACAACATATAGCTTCTTGTATTTATGTATGTTCTGAATCATCTGCACTATTTTAGGGTTGAGGCTTCAAGAAGTCGATTTTAACATGTATCGTTTAGCTTGTTTGATGATAACATATCTTAAAATTAAGACATGGCTTACAATATCATCCACCAGAGGAGATTAAATCATTTCCTTGCTAGATGTCCTTTCTTGTTATAAGTACATTTTGTAAGTAATGGAAAAAATTCAGAATGAGCATGAAAAATCAACAAGTAGCTCCTACGCTATGATAGTCAACATTAATGCATTGACCGAAGATATGATCAGATTCAGTAAACAAGTGTTGACTTTAATGGTCTATTAGCAAAGTGACATGCAAGTGGAGAAGATTCATTATTTTATGGAAACATAAGAATTGTAGAAGAATTTTTGAAATGGTAGATTGAAGTTGACAGTTTTTTTCAGATCATGAAAGTTCTAAAGAGTCTATGATGATCAAAGAATTATACAACAATTTGGCAAGATAAAATTGTTACTATACGATACATACAACACAAAAAATTAATGTTGGAACGATTTGTACCCAGAATTAACAATACACGTAGTCAAAGAAGATGAACTTCATGAAGAAAAAGAAAGCCATTGAGAGCGAATGACTTTATATCCAAAAAAGAGTTTCAAGAGGTGGATCCATCAAAACTAGTTGGAGTTTGTTGTGAAGAAAGTTAGATTAATGTCACCGAAGATACTAGTTATTATGAGATTATCGTGGCTACTCAGAAAGTCATTAATCAGAAATTGCGATGTCATAACGGATGAAATGATTCATTTGAAGTTGACAAAATAAAAAAAGGTGAATCCACATTAGGTATCCCCTATAAAAGTAAGCGCCTTTCCTACATCACAAGAGTTCATTTCTAGCCATTCATTGTGTACATGATACCATTGGGCTAGGTAAATTTTACTTAGCTTAGTCATTTTGATTTATTATTGTGTAGGATTAAGATTAAGAGAGATGATATGTTATTATAAGACATAAAAATTTAATCTCAATCGTCTATTGATTAATTTAGCGATTAAGATTAAAGTTGATTTTTAATTAAATATGGCAGTTGAATTTACAAAAAAACACACGGTTGGAGTTGACGGTTATCTATATCAACCATTTGATGAATAAAATCAATGATTGAAATAATGTTCTACAAAAAATATGTATGGTCCTCTTGATCCATTTCCATTGTGTGTAATAAGGGAGGATGGATAAGTATTTGTAAGACAGCGAGAGACAATCTCGATCGTTGATTAATAATAATCCAATTTAAACAAAAAATAATCGTCAACATCCAACCGCCCGTGTTTTTGCAAGGGTTAAGTGCCCCAAACCACCCTAAAATACGTGTTTTCTCCGAAACCACCCTTAAAATAATTTCTTTTGGAAACCACCCCTCCGTTATACAATTTTCCCAAGAACCACCAGCCGTTAGTGCATGATATTCAAGCACTTTATTTTTACCAGGAACCACCTATAAAATTTGTTTTTTCCTTAACTATAATTCGTAAGTTAAATCGATAAAAATTATCTAATTTGTATAAAATAAATGGTTTCAAGAGTACCTCAGAAATGCGAATATTAAAATATGTCAGAGTGTCCAATATCATTAGTTTATTATAATTTTTTAATAAGTGTTTAATCGTATGTCGTCTTTCGATTTGTTAAGTAAGTGTTTGATCGTATATCTCGAGGACCTCAAAGACACGTAATTTAAACTATGTAAGAGTGCCGGGTAATATGAAGTTATTATACTTTTTTAAATTAGTGTTTGATTGTATGTCATCCTTTGATTTTAATAAAAAATTGTACGTCTTATATAATAATTTTATAGAGTTTATATATTCTAAAATATTTTCAAAAGTTAATAAAATTATAGTTGACATTTAATTATAATATTATAAACAACAAAAAAAATTAAATGTATGATTTTATTACCTATTGTTCTTAATTTTATGTTAAATAAATATTATACTCTTAATTATTTTTAGACTTCTTTTGAACCACCCATAAAATGCTATTTTTTCCACAAACCACCCATTAAAGTGCGCTGTTAACGGAAAAGTTAACTGCTGGTGGTTTTTTGAAAAAATGTATAACGGAGGGGTGGTTTCCGGAAAGAAATTATTTTAAGGGTGGTTCCAGGAAAACGCGTATTTTATGCAATTAACCCTTTTTGCAAATCCAACCGCCTAATTAATTAAAAATCAACTTTAATCACAATTGTAAGATTAATCAAATCAACAGTTGAAATTATATCCTCACATCTTACAAATATTTATCATCATTCTCGATCTTATTACATGTATAGTATTATATTTCTCTTTTTGAAATATTGTAAAAAGGTAAAGGATGAATTCCACCGTATATTGCCCAACATCAACAATGTCGATAACTTTACTTAGAATGATTCTTGTCTTACGGCGGTGAGCTTTCTTCCTCCATGGGGGAGTGTTCTTTTCTTTTTACTTTCTGTTTCAAACTTCTTTCGGCGGTCTACTTTTTTCGGTGGCCTCTTCCCTCTTGCTGCTTGCTTCACCAGGTGATAGACTCATGCCACATGTGTCCTCTTTGATAATCTTCAAGTGACTCCATACCACGTGTGCACACCTTACATTGCATGATAGTTTCATCCACATGTATGCACCTTATAAATAATGTTTGTCTCGTCTTAATTTTTCGATTTTTCGATTTTTTGGTTCTTACATTGTGTTGAGCGAGTCAAATGGCTTGATCTAACTATTTCAGTTCATTTCGTATTCTTTCAGTTATTTCGAGTCAAGCTAAGTAATTATTTAGCTTTTTTAGTCCTCCTATTGTATTTATTGAGCATTTGCCCTCTCTTAGAATTATTAGAATTATTCAATCTTTATTAACCGACATCACTTTAACCAAAGGATATTAAAATGTTTTTTTTGAAGAAAAGGGTGCTTTTATTCAAAAAGGGGAAACAACAGGGACACAATGAGACCCACCAAACACCAGACACAGCCAAACCAGGAAATCACAAACCTCATACCCTGCAACAAAGGAAGCAAAACCAACCTCTACACACGAAACACTCCCCAACCACCAGCACAACACAAACAACAAAGAGCACAAACCAAATTACAGCACTAACCAAAGAAAAAAAAAACCCGAACTAATTAATACAACTCGAATTAAGCTGTATAGAAATAGGATTCCAGTTGATTTTTGACTTCGTTGCATCCATCTTTAAGCTCAGCAACTTCTTCACTCTCTTGATCACCTCAATGCTACCAATGGAATGACCCTTGAATATTCTTTCATTTCTGCACCTCCAGGTCTCATACGTGGCTGCATTAATCATGAAGAAGGATGCTAGTTTTTCGGATCTACTCTTCCATTTGTGCCTAATGAGCCAGGTCTCTAACTCAGACCAATTTTGGAAGTCAGTGTTCATACCAAGGAGGCTCATGCATTTGTTAGTCACCTGCATTTGAGGACAACGAAAAATGATATGATCAACATCATCCAGTACCTCCTGGCACCAGCAGCAGACGCTCAGCTCTTCCGGGTTAATCGTCCATTTTTTGTAGGGCAGTCTATCATTGATCGCCAACCAGGTGCAGAAGCTGTGCTTCGGATGGGATATAGAGTTCCAAACCATCTTCGACCATTGTTTTCTTGGAGCATTATCCATTAAAAAACCATAAGTCCCCTTAACTGAGAATTGATTTGTATGAGCTCGCCACTTAATAGTACTAGAATCATCAAATTCAATACATTTCAGTGCATCCTCCCTCAATCTCAGCAAGGACTTTAACTTCCATGAATAGTGCGATTTCTCCTCCATATCCCAAATGTTTGCATCCTTGAAGAAGTAGTTCAACATCCATTTAATCCACAAGCTATCTTTTCGATGACAAAAATCCCAGATATGACTCATCATTAGGGCTTTGTTAAATAAAACCAAATCTTTAACCCCTAATCCCCCCTGCCCCTTAGGTCTGCACACCAACCTCCAAGCCACAAGATTCCTTTTTCCAATACTACTCCCTGACCACAAAAAATTTCTGCAAATGCTAGTAACTTTCTTTATAACTTCCATAGGCAACATCAAACTACGCATCCAATATGAGGTAATAGATGAGAGGACGTGTTTGAGCAGAACAAGGCGACCAGCATAAGAAAGACATCGGGCAGTCCAAGACAAAATCTTCCCCATCATAAGGATAAGGATATTAAAATGTTGCACAAACTGATTTGGCATCATCATATCAAAACAAGCCGAAGTACATATCAATTCACACAAATCCATACCAAAATCACTTTTTATTGATCATTAACAGCCCCCAGTACATTTCACACCAAGCCGAAGAAGAATGATTTAGTTATGTTGCTGCTCAGCTACATCTACACTACTATTACTATTAGCCATTAGGTAGGAAACCATAAGATAAAATTTAGGTGCCAGGCCGAGAATCTATGTGCATCTCATCCGGACTAACTAATGAATTTCCATTAAATTGAGACAAATTACCTTGAATGCTTGTGAATCTCATTGCTGAGAATTGATTTAAGCGAAGTCGGATCATTAGAGGTTGCCTCTCCCGTGTTCAACAAGTTATACAGACACTGTAATTCTTCTGGGCTTGCTTTCTTTATTAGGCTGCCTAGTATTTTGCCACTGTTGCCATTGCTGTTGTCACTGAATATGCGTTGGGAGCTTTTATGGCATTGTAACTGGAACCGAGAGTAAGGACGAGAGTTCCAATACTCGATGCAGGCACGACTCTTGTCCAATGCTTCAATTGCCTGTACATGACCAGAATATTTTGAGACAGATGTGTAGTTCAAGATGTATCTATATAAGTGCAGTGTCAGTCGTAGCAGGTTCATATTTCACTCCAGTCGCTCTACACAAATTTATGTCCCTTCAAGTCTGTAAATCCAATTTATCATTCATGTCTAATGGCAACGTTTATATCTTACCCGTACTATGGAGGGTGACGAAAAACCAAACATTTCAAGGCCGTCCAGACTTCCAGGAGGCTGCAGAGGTGGGAGGTTAGGCCTTCCTAATTTATGCTGCTCGATATTTCTAGATTAACCTTCTCTCTGACCATTTCCCAACATCTACCAGGCTCTACATTTACAAATACCTCAGTCAAACAGTCTTCTAACGAAACCTGAAAGGTGAAATTAGAATTAACTATCAGACATGCACGAACAGGAAACACTTGCGCATGGCTAAGCGGAAAGACATAGTAACACAGTCATGTTATTGATTAATATTGTTATTATTACGACCATATTACCATAAAAAGCGGTGCAATCCGTCCTCCATCAACAATTTCCGAAACATAGTAAGACATTTCTCCAGGATCTAAAAAGCTTATGTACCTAATCCGACTCTTGTAGCCTGCAGTAGATCGGAAGACACTAATAAGTGGACTTGCTTAGTACGAGCATATATACTTTTTAATAGACAAGATTCAACAACGCACCCTTAGGAAATATGGCCTGGCTATTACACCATGCCTTTTCTGGTATAATACTACCATATTCAAGAGGCTCAACATTGCAGCTTATTCGTCGCACAACTTTGGCCATTCGAGGACCCTTCTGGCGAATTTTTCTTTCACAGTTATTATGCTCCCGTGTCCCATTTTCAACAATGGTTTTCTCACTCCCTACCGACTTCCAATTGTTTCTATCCGACAATTTACTATTTTTATCTTCGCTCTCTATTCTTCTGTAATAATGAGACTTCATAAGCTGGAAAGAGGGGACTTCACCGCCCACATTAGCATCACCATCCTCTCTCCTTACTTGTGAATCACCCCAATGCTTGTCAATATCTGCTATTAAATGCCCTTCAATGTCATCAGTGTCATGTACCCTTATACAGGAATTCTTTACATGTCTATCAACATCTGCATTTACATGAACTTCCTGGCTCTTGATGCCAAGTAAATCAGCGGTACAAGATTTTCTTAAGCCCTGATTTTCAATTTTCCCACCTGACTGACATTGATAGCAATCAGTCACCGTACTAACTAACATAATATCATCACATTCGCCCATTACCGCTGCAGAGGTCACCGGAGTTGTCATTTTCAACTCTTGGTTCTGACACAAGCTCATTTTCTCGCCCGTATCCATTAATCGCTCAGCCAGATTGGACTGACTTCCTTTCATTGTGCTAGTGTTTGGAATCTTAGACTCCTCACTCTCTGCTGATTTAAGTTTCTTGATACTTGGATTACCAGTCACTGAGCTTTCAGCATATGAAGTATCTTCTCGAGAAAGCTGACAAACATGGATACTGGAATCAGGATCAGAGAGAACAGGTACAGTTCCTTTTTTCTTAATCTTTAGCAACAAACTGCGTGAAGCCACAACTCCATTACTGATCTTGGCAGGAGAAAGCATCGCTTTTGGAACCTCCAATGCCAACACAGCTTTCACTGTGTTTTCTTGCTGCATAAGAGTGGCTTGAGTGGTATTCTTAAGAGGGCTAGATCAGATATATGTGTTAACTGAGCCTGTCAGGGACGTTGTTGATCCGCTGGGAACTGAAGATGCCAAAATTTGATTATCACTGGCAGAGACATCACGAGTAGAACTAATGGTTGAGCAATCAGAGGCTGGAGTTTTATGTACCATGATGCTAGACGAGATATTGCAGGCAGGAATGGCGGATGAGACACAGTGAACAGGTGTGGTATGTGACTTGATAGAGGCTGTGGTGCTTGCAGGATTACTGGGCACCTCAGCGCTGAGTGGTTTACAAGGGACTGGAGTGCTGATCGAGGCATTAGAAACCAATAAGCCTTTGGATATAGTGCTCGTGGGAAGACTTGACGAGTTAGTCGATGGGAAAAGGCTGGTTATGGCCCGAGGTGGAGGAAATTTTGATGACTGATTAGAAGTTTCAACATGTTCAATCTTTACTGGTACCTTGGTTGGAGATGCCAAAGCTGGTGGAGCATGTAGTTCATTCAAGGATGGCAACTTCAGAAAAGGAGCTAATTTCCCGGATACTTGTGAATTACTTTTACCATGCTGCGAACTCAAAGCCAATCCAAGATCAAGTCTGGACCATCTATACACAGCACTCAGTTTCCCTTCCAAGGCATCAGCTAAGATGTTTAGTTCATTTGCGTCGTAACGGAATAAAAATATTTAGAATCCCAATCACAGCCACAAAACTGTTTCGCATGGTCAAGACATGCAAACTTATCAGGTGCACACGGACAAGCAGCAGCAGAAAGGTGCAAATCAAAGAAGCACACACTGCACTCCCTCTCAGTGGCTGCATCAAAATCACTCTCCATCTTCATTACTTTACTTGAATTGCATAGAAACTCTCTCTTCACACGCTCTATTTCAGCTCGTCCCTACCAAATACTGAATATGTCAGAGATGAAAAGCTATATCGACAAAAGGATTATTCTAAAAAATAAACCTTTTGATACAACAGAAGTGCCAAGGCATTAGTGCCAAGGCATATACTTCCTAAATATACCTTGAAGGCTCTAGTCAATACCCCATCCTTTCCGATCACTGTTTTCCATCTTAAGTTATCAGGAGTATTGTTCTTCAATAAATTGATCCCCCACTGTGCTCTCACTGCTTCTCTGGCTGCACCAAGTAAAAGTTTATCGTGTGAAATGGATGTTTTCCTTCTCTGCTCTCTGTAGAGCTCAATAGCATTTTGTCCATGAGGCAACCAATCAACAGGAGCAACATTGACTGCCTCCGCACAGTTGAACCCACAATTAAAACCAGCGTGGTATGCCCTTGGGAAAGTAAGAACAAACTCCCCCTTATTTTGTACGCATCTATATACCGGCACTTCCTCGGATTTCAATATCGATGGAGATAGTTGTGTGACCTGCAGCCATTAGGACAAATACAAGCTATTATGATTGGGGAAAGAATCAACAAGGCAGGGAGAATGAAAAATAGAAATGAGCTTCAGATTATTTGTATCTAATTGTCAGTTTTTACAACATATACTCACCAATTTATGTAGCAAATCGGGCTGCTCTTCAAACAAATCTGGCAAATGCTTTCGCATTGCAGCCTCTAGCTTTAGAGCATCCTTGCCAGGGACACCATACCACAATTTTGGATCACCCCAGTGCATGTAGTTCATCGAGTATAAGTGGTGATCTTCTACATGCTGAATGATATAAAAGAAACAGAACTTTATTTAGACTTCTAAGAAATTTACAATATAACAAGTTCTCCACATTAACTAATATGACATAATCGGCCATTCAAGTGCAGCAGTTTGCTGGCATAGTTTGTTTGTTGACGACTAAATGTAATGCATAGACATCAAAAGCATCATAATCCATAGACCAATAGAAAACACACTTCCTACCCTCTGGGAGCTGAGAAAAAATCTAATCATACGATAATATAAAGATATCCCTACAAGGATAAAAAGGCATAAAGTGCTTTCGAATGTTCATCAGGCTTAACAATTTCAAATTCTCATTGCCAAAAATGATACACTCATGAAGCAGATATCAATATTTGTCATTCATATGATATGTGACTGTGTTTCAGTTATCGACCTACTGACATGCGGTTTGGAACATTAGCATACCAAAACAATCTGTGGTTAAATTCAACACAATGATTTGTCTTATACCTATCGTCAAATGCCAGAGTCAAATAATATATTTAATTGGACTAAGAAACTAATGGCACATTTTAAACCAGATATTCACATTTGTCAAAGTACACCCATAAGAACTGTTTCACTTAGACACCACAGATGCGAGACTATGAACATAATTTACTTACCCAACAAAAAGAGGAAAAACACATTCCTACGTACAACCATGGCACCAGCACACCTGATATGTCACCATTCTCATAAGAAAGGACAGAACCTGGGAGCCTTGGAAAGTTATTCAAGTTCCACCCGGAATTTGTGTACTGGTCAACATGACAAGACTCTTGATTGGACATTTTGGGGAATCCGCTACCAAAGAAACCAGTTTCCAGATCAGCCCCATAGAGCACCTGATACAACTTGAATCTGTCAAGGTATACAATTACAATTGTAAACAGATAAAAAACATCTGTCCAAGACAAGGTTGCTACCTCAATTGCTTCGGTAGGTTTTTCCACAACCCTCCAATATTCGCCTTCAATATCTTCAACTGACAGCTCACATTTTTCAACATTATTGCCACCCAAGTGTATATTACTTGCATCCTTGCTGAAATATTGCTGCTTAAAGTCTTCAGCATACTTCTGAAATGAACTAAGTGTGAATTCTGGTCCATGTTCAAAACCAAATGTATCAGCCTCAGTGAACCCAGCTTCTGCAACACCCAATGAGTCTCCACCACCAAGCCTACCATCTTTCAGACCCTTTCTTCTCTTCTTCCTCATGTGAGTATCACATTTTGATAATTTTTTTGCTGATCCTCGGTTCTGAAGCTTCTCAAGCCTCTGTATGCGAGTTGCAAACTTAGAGTTCTCCCATTTACTCTTCTCCAGAAGAGGACAAGGAGGTTTCCATGAAGGAGGAGGAACGATTCTACAAATTCCATAAGGCTCGGCAAATGGACGTATACTTGCTATATATTTTATTGTATCTTCAAATTCCTGAAGTCAGTCAGAAAAATGAAGTCTCAACTACAAAGCATAATGTGAAATAGGTGGAGTGTCAAAATGATAACTGCATATACATATGGCTACCTCTTCCTTAGGGTAGAATACAGGAGCTTCATCAAGAATAGGCCTCCGAGCATCATTCGGACGCCATCTTGCAGTTACCTGTTAAAAGAACTCACAAGGCATAAGGAGACGATATAAAATTCCTCAAGTCACAGAATCAAGCAAAGTAACTCTACCACATAATATTTAATTATAAATGTAGAATGAATCATTTAAACTAAACCTTTTGGCAGCTACTGCATTCAGGACACCCTCGTACTACTCCTTTTGTAAGACAAGGGCTAGAAGATGAATTCTACAAACATATGATGAAGTTAATTTAGGATTTAGAGCTTACACGTGAGCATTGGATGAAAAGTAGCAAGAGTGATACTAACATTATTGACCTTTTCAAAATCAGACTCATCCCCTGAACTGTTATCAAACTGGTTGTAGTTTATACACGGCTTGCGCCTAAGTGAACGCTTGAGCTTTGCAGCATCAGATACATTCACCTCGGTTTCAACTTGAGTTGACTGGGATTCGATGTACTAATAGATGCCGAGCAAGCAATTGTCTTTTCACTTTCGTCTATGGTTTTAAAATTGAAAGAAGGCATTGGCCCAAAGCCAGGTGGAATCGCAGGGAAATCCATGTCATCATCTTGAATGCAAGATCTCAGAAACTCTGTTCCCATTGACACTGACATGGATTTTATAGGCTACAGGGATATAGCTAATACCTACAAGTTGAATCGTAACCAAATAATCCATAGGTCAGTCATTTTGTATATACATTGAAAGATGAAACAATTTCCAACAAGTAGCGATAAGTCTATACCTTATGAATATACCACAGGAATAATAGAATCAAGTAAACCCCCTCAGCCTTTTGTCTAAGTTGCTCATAAGGTAAATTCCAGCTGAGTAAAATATGTTTCGAGTGTCAGAGTCTAGAAATAAAACTTACAGAACATGTGGCAAACTCTACAGACTAAGAAGATGGATTATTTAGGCATGTAATCATTTTCCAAACAAATCAGTTTTGCTTGCATTCAAGAACTCGCAATAAGAATGAAACCACCTTGTAATGTAAAAACTACATGAATGAAGCATATTCATGATAAGAGCATATCATCAGTTATAGGACAGATTGTCTGTGATGTTTCCTATAAAGCATTATGATTATTGGTCTAAAAGATCAATCATCTTGTTACAGACATTTATGATTCATCTCGGAAATCCTCAGATTATTACTGAGCATCAAAGCAATTGCATCAATTCGTAATATATCCATCCATCAGGTTAAACAAAGTCCGGCACATGATGTACAATCTCAAGTCAAAACACAAATCAACAAATCCCTACACCAGATACCGGTCATTGGCTTTCCTTTACCACCCAAACTTCATCCAAAAAATTCAACATTTCTCCAACCAACTGAACAATAGTAAAACAGACTTGACAATCAAACAATCGGGAAACAATCATCCATTCTCAAAATCTAATTCCATAACAAACCCAGACATACATCAACACAAAAACTCCGTCTCCAACCACATGCACACAACAAAACAAACTACAAAAACTCATCTCTAATCCAGCAGATCTAACCGTAGCTGAGGATCTAAGAAGCAGGCAAACACAACAAAGTTTATAATATTTTCAACCATCAAAAAATTAATCAATCAATACCAACAGATTCATCATCAACAACAAAGTTGAGGTTCCAATCAACAGATTCATCATCATCATCATCAAAAAAGGATATATGAAAAAACAAGGTCAGATCTGGTGGATTACATACCATATCAAGTAGAGGTGAAGATGAAGTTTAATGGAACCCTAGCCCTAATAAAGTGAGTCAAAAGCAGGTGGATGGAAGATTGAATCAAATGATTTTTATGTACAATTCAATTTCTGCTTAATAATATCAACAGTTTTTTCCAGAAGAAAAAAATGAAAAACTCCACCAGGTTTTCTCTCTCTATCAAGTAAGTTATTATTATTGCGTAATGCGATGATAAGTCTCTCACTAGCTGCACCACAACAATGGTGGAAGGGTAGGATCGGAATATCTTGTAATGTGCAGGGGTAATATTGGTATTTTTGTTGGAGGTCAAAATAGTGTGAATGTTTATTTAATTTGATTTTTGGGAAATAGGTTGAGAGCAACTGAAAGTGTAATTGAGCCCACGCGGTTGCCGTGTCGGATGAGCTATGCGAGAAAATCAGTGACTCCCGTTTGGACGTGTTTTGTTGCCGGCCCCTTGTTTGTCAAGATCAATGCTTTTGAACAACTCTCCATATTTTTGCTCATTATGTTTAAATTATTTATAGTATTATACCAATATGGAATGAAATATCATCTTTACTTTTCATTTCTATTAATTTAACGGTTGATATTAATAATTTTGAACACTATTATTAATCAAATCAATGGTTGGGATTATGTCTCTCCGTCTTACGAAAATTACATGTCAACCAAGTATAAACTTTCAAATGTATGGTTAAAATCTTCATTTATATTTAAAAATTATGTTTCCAAAATGGATTCAAAAAGATGTCATTAGAAAAAAAATGGCAATAATAACAAATTTCATAAAATCAATAGCATATTATTTTACACTCATTTTCGAAAATAACACGAGGGATGGTCGAATGGGTGTGCATGATAACAAGACCGGGTGCCGAGGTTTCCCCTTCCAAAAAATAGGAGGGATCTCTAACTAAGGGAGTTTTAGATACATTCAAAGAAGATGCATTGATGTTGCATAGATAGTCTAATAACATAATAAGTGTGTTGTACTTGACCTAATTTTTAGTGAATTAATGTTGCTTGGGATTGAGAGAACGCCCTTAATTAGACTCGTTTGAACTAAAAGTACTTTTCTTTTTCTTGCTAATTTAACTGTTGTCAATATAAGCATTGAACGAATCAAACACACATATCGCAAACAAGTTCCGACAGAGCTTTGGAAGTTCAATACACATTGTAAATCAAAAATACAAAATATATTTATTCGCATAACTTAATGTGAATAATTACAAACGAGGAAGTAATTAAAGCAAGGAAATGATAGAGATAATCTGAAATATATTTGTAGAAAACAAGGAAATTAAACAATTGTATTCCCCTGACAAAGGAACCTCAGGGCCAGGGTTCGAACCCTGACCTCACCACTTTTCCTCATATTTTTTGGCGCTTCATTCCTCCCGTCTGCGCGCGTGTAGACTGTTTATTCTTTTAGTGCGTGAAAGCTGTTGATTTGATACTCATTTCTTCCCCCGTAAGAGGAGACCTTTGGATGTCATTCCTTGAAGTGATGTAAGATTGAAGTTCATTGGTGGTAATGCCTAGATGGCTTGTGCGTTCAAAGTATTAGTTTTACTAGATGAATATGTAATATCTTGTACTCAATTGTAAACTCACCCATCAAAAAAACAGTTGTCTTCCCCTATTATTAGACTCAATATAAAACTTAAAATGTATTAACAAAATCATCAGATGAGGCTGAACAAATCAACACCCAAAACAGAAAAGGTATAAAAGGAAAAGTTGTTCTTGCTGTATTTTTCACAATCTTTGCAATATATCAAAAAAATTTGAACAACTACAACAATGCAAAGGACACCTAAAGAGTCACTCAAACTACAGAGCACCAAAGGGTTGTATTATATATTGATCAACAGCTCTAACAGTTTCAAACCCACTCATAACATTTTCTCCAACAAAACACAACTTGTAACAATGTCTCGATCTGTTGCTTATTTCGCAATCTTAATGATGATCTGCGTACCAACATGGGGACAAAGGTTTTTGCCTGTTGACGATCTCGCTGATCAACGGGTGCTTATCGGTGCACAATATGCTGTCTACCGTCATGATGCTGATACAGGATCGCGGTTGAGGCTGGTTGATATCGTCAGCGGAGAGGTTCAGTATGTTGTTGGGGGTGCTAATTATCGGTTGATTATCTTTGCTCAAGATGGAGTCCAGATAAATAGTTATGAAGCTGATGTTTTTGTGCCCCTTCCGCGGGTCAATGCCCCTTTTCGCCTCATGGGTTTCTTGCAGATTTCGTGAATGAAACTGCGGTTGCTCCAGTTCTAGCCTGAAAAAATTAAGAGCATGGCATACTAATGTGCTATATTGTTCGTAAGTTCATATGAATATAAATTTGAAACTATACTAAAAGCTTAATATAGTTTTAGTTCAATTCCTCAATTTCTATGAATTTTAAGGCTACAGCCTACAGCATTAGCAGATTGTTTAGAATACACTGATCGGGAACACTCGCTGTTGAAAACAAATACTGTTGATCAACCTGGACAGGTAATCTTTATTTCAGTTTCATTTTAGAGGACAGACAAGGAAATCGAACATGTTTTAAATACCAAGACATAGGACTAAATCCATCATCAGCCTATTTAAAGAGCTTTAAGAATTTCTTCAGCACTGGATACAGTGAACTCTCCTCCAGCCTCAACATTAGCAACCTTAACAACAAGGTTGTCAACCAAAAGAGCAAACCTCCTAGAGCGAACACCCAGTCCCTTGTCTCCAAGATCCATCTCCAAACCAAGAGCTTTAGTGTAGGATGCTGAACCATCAGCCAAGAACTTGACATGTTTGTTCTCTGGGAATGTCTTGGCCCATGCCTTCATCACAAACGGATCATTCACTACAAACACACCAACAATCAATACATCCTATAAGCATTTCCGCAACAAACCATACAATAATCAACTAAAGCTATAAGTAATCTGAACCGTTAAATTAATCAAATTCGACGCTTTAGAAGATCCATTTTACATACTATAACAGATTAATATAACTAAAGCTATAAGTAATGAGTAGGTACCACTGATGCAGATAAGGTCATCAACGCCCTTGGATTTGAACTCCTCAGCTCTCTCGATGAATCCAGGCACATGTTTCAAACTACAAATAACAGATTAAATCAGTAACAGATCTGAAGAATCGATTAATTGAAAGGGAGATTGAGTAATACCTGCAAGTTGGAGTGAAGGCACCAGGGACGGCGAAGAGGACGATCTTTTTACCGGCAGCGAGAGAGTGGATGGAGACTTGCTGAAGCTGATCATCAGCGTCGAAGTAGGCGAGTGTACCGTCAGGGATAGATGAGCCGACGCCGATCGGAGCCATTGAAAATTCGAAAGAGCGACGGTTTGATTGAATGAATGTGGATGGAATTTAGAGAGGGTGAGATGCGTATTTGTATCCGCTTTGACGGATTTAACGCATCTTGTTATTCACTCTTGATCTATTTTTGGTTTTGACGTCCGCCGGCCCGGCCTGTCTTAAATGACGCGGATTTTTTTTGAATTTAATGCGCGTGATATATACCATAACCCATTGATAGACTTGTTCAAGCGAGGACTGTGTAATTTTAAAAATATGACATATATATATATATTAAGCTACTGATACAGTTAAATGTTAGGTTTTTAGGATACAGACAAATAATTTAACCGTTGATTTCATTAATTTAACGATGGAAATTAAATCTAATTTTAATTGATTTGGTAATAAATTTGTGAAAAAATGGGTGGTTAAGGATTGACGATTATCAGTTTCAACCATTATATTGATGTATAAATGTTGAGATGATGTCATTCCGTCTCACAAATTTTTTTATTTATCCTCATATAAACTTATCATCATTGCCATATAATTAAATGAAGGTCAGAAAATATAATTTTAATAGTTGATTATTGATAATATATTGGATGAAAATTAATTTAAATAAAATCATCAAACACATATGTGGGTTCAAGATCAATAGACACGTAATGTTTTTGTAAGATATAATGATTTATTCTTAATCGTTGATTTTAATAATCTAATGGTATGCTTTTATTAAAGGGAAAATTGTCGAAAACCACCTCTTATAGACCGTAATTACAGAAAACCACCCGTTAAACTGTATAACGGGTGGTTTTCGACAATAAAATGTAAAACGGGTGGTTTTCGGCAATTACGGCCTATAAGAGGTGGTTTTTCGGCAATTATCCCTTTTTATTTGTCGCGTGATATCACGCGTTTAACTGTGATTTAACGGAAAACGTTACAATGTGTGATTCAGCAAAAAAGAAACGAATAACGGGGTGGTTTTCTGCAGTAAAATGTTTAACGGGTGGTTTTCTGTAATTACGGTCTATAAGAGGTGGTTTTCGGCAATTTTCCCTTTATTAAATTAGCGGTTGAATTTGCAAAAAAACCTAGCTAGATTGATGGTTTTATTTAAAATCAAGTCATATCCATTGGATTATCAGTAATCAACAATAGATATCGTGTCTCACGGTCCTACATTTATTTACAAGTTCTTTTGAACTTTACTCCTTATGTATGTTATCTGATCAATGAGTTAAGATCAAGAAGGACAAATAACTATTATAAGACGGGAGGACATAATCTCAGACGTTGATGTGATTAATCTAACAGTTGAGATTAAAGTGAGTTTTTAATTAAATAGGCGGTTGAATCTGCAAAAAATACGGACGATTGAAATTAATGATTATTTTTTTATTAAATCTCATCTGTTAAATGATGTCCTCCTACAATTTTTTCCTCTGGCCAATAATATTAACTTAAACTCTTACATTAAAATTTGAAAATCAATTTCATAATGTAAAAAAATTTAAAACGTCTGTATTGCTATAAATAAAAATACTTACCCTATTTAATCATTTTCTGCTTTCCAAATGTTGAGTTGATGCTTAATATTTAGTTAAAAAAATAACGTCAGTGTTCCTGAAAATCCGTACAATTTTGGGGAAATCATATTAAAGGACAGTTATATTGGAGGTGATGCTATTTTATATTTTTTCTTTGTACTATTTAGTACTAGCATTGTCTTTTTTAGTATTGTCTTTAATGTTACTATAGTATTATTTAATTATCTTTGACTTTGGGAAGTTAAGGGTTTTTTATTTGCAAAAAATGAAATTGAAAAAGAATTTCGAATGTTAATTCCGATCTGAAATATTATTGTAAGTTGTAACTAATTCGAGTTGAACTATTCAACTCCGAAATGATCGTAATTGCCTAAAACTGAGCTCCTTTGATTTGACTTAGTTCTGAGATTCAAGCAGGTCTTAACAGTCAACTTTGTTTCCGGATAATTTTGAATCGTTCAACATTTTTTTATATATTTAGTATTTAATTCCTGGTTATGGTCTGGTTTTTGTAAGGTGTCCTTCGGATCGAGTCGGACCGGGCTCCACAAAATTCATAAGTGCGCGGACTTTTAAAAATCCATTGACTTATGGTTGATCGGGCCAAAATCGGCTTTAAATTAATTTCTTTTTATCAAAATTGGATTTAAATCATAGTCAATTAAGTCAACGATTAATTTTTCGGCAAAAGAGGCCGCAACCGGTTATTGGGTATCCCTGTAGGCACTTTAGGGCTTTTCATTAAATTAATTAATTTTTATTAAAAATAATCATTTTATTTCAATATATTTTGAAAAATATATCATGACAAATAATTTTTATAAGTATTTTTATAGTTTCTGATATTTGTCTCGAGATAAAATTTTAATAGAAACAAGTAATTTAAGTGGAGGATCTAATTTTTAACGTTGGATTAGATTAATCTAGCAGTTGAGATTAAATGATTTTTCAATTAAAAATTGAAATGAATTGCAAAAAATAAAAAGTGGATTTAGATTAACGGTTATCGATATAAACTATTGGACTGATAAAATTCAACGGATGAACTAATGTTTTTCCGTCTTACATAAATATGTTAGTCACGGAAATAGTATTCTAGTTTAATTTACATGCGTACGATTTGCATATTTTATGTTTATATTTTATTGGATGTTGTTATAATTACAATCGATTAGTATTCAAATAAAATGATAGAAGATGGATATTATTTTTACAAATTATATTATTTTTTGCATTTTTGTCGGGCCGAACTTTCGGGCCGTGCGGATTTGGGAAGTCAAGTCCGAGCCCGGCCATATAATAGCAGACTCGAACTTCCATCGGGCCGACGAGCGAGCTGAACCGTGTTTATACCGGACCGGACCTCGGACTTTTTACGGACTTTTGAGCTAACGGGCTGATTGGATGGACTCTCTACTAAACAATAATAATGTGTAGACTATTAATAAACAGTGGTCGTTTTTAGTGTATATTATTAGGTCTGCCGGTCAGCAGTTATTGTACACCAGAACCAAGCAGTCGTTTTTATACTTATCTACTATTAGTATGGCGTGACTCGCCTTTATTAAAAACTGGACCACAATTTAAGCATAACAAAGCTATTATTGGCTTTAAACATCACTTAGACATAAAATTAAAATGCATATTAAATTTTAATAGGGTTAAGTTTTAGGAGGATATTAAGTATTTGTGAGAAGGTTGGACGATATCTCAACCGTTGATTTGATTAATCTGATGGTTGAGATTAAAGTTCTTTTTTATTAAAGTTGACGGTTGGATTTGCGAAAAACACGGGGCGGTTGGATTTGGAGTTTTTTTATTTTTAATCTCATCCGTTGGATTAATAGAAATTAACGTTGAAATGTTGTCACTCCATCTTACAAAACTTTAGTTGTCTCCCTAGAACCTTTTCCAATTTTAATATATTAAATAGTATAAAGATCATGAAAGACATTATATATTTTTGAGTTGTAAATATTTAATCTTAATTGTTGATTTGCAAAATAAACGGGCGGTTTGATTTCACGGTTATTTTTAGTGTAAATCTTATCCGTTGGATTATTAATAATCAATGATTAAGACGTGTCTCACGATCTCACGAAAAGATAAACATCCTATTATTAGCAGCAAATAAATATAATTTTAACGGTATGAAAATGCAAACAACCTAATGTGTTAAAATTAATTAAAACACTATCTAGCTTTCAATACCAGTCCATTTTTTTGTAAATATTATGCTTTGTCCTTTATTACCCTTCTAATTGACATTCTCAGTAATAATAATTGGTAACAATTTTAATTTTTTGGAATCTGTTCATTATTAATATTTTATTTATAAATCCGAACCATACGTTTTTATTTTGGGTTTTTTGTCGAAAACCACCCCTCCAATAGGTCAATTTGAACAAAACCACCCCTTCAAATTTTTTTTGACTTAACCACCCACAAGTATGAAAACTATTTAATATGACTTTTTGAAAAGGTCAACCGGTAATTATGACCGTTGACTTTGGTTGACTTATAATACAAAATTGGGTTTTTGTCGAAAACAACCCTTCAAATACCACAATTTAATCAAAACAACCCCTTCAATTTTTTTTGACTTAACAACCCACAAATACGAAAACTATTTAATATGTCTATTTCATTGACTTTGGTTGACATATCCACAAAATCAATTTCATTGACTTCGGTTGACCTACCAAATGTGTGGTCTAATTATTTTAGTTAATTTTGTTTACTCTAAACAAAATTTGTGGATGGTTAAGTCAATTTGTTTACGACCAATCTCGATCCTAGAATTTCATGATATACAATTAGGTATAAGAAGTTTGATGAATTTTGTTTTCAAGATAGTAATTTATTTTATTGAGTAGTCCATAAATTATCAATTAGGTTTTAGAGTAAACAAAATTAATTAGAATAATTAATTCATAGATTTTGTAAGTCAACCGAAGTCAATGAAATTAATTTGATAATTAGTCTATAAATTACTAATTATAATTTTTATTATAAGTCAATCGAAGTTAACGATATAAACCTATTGAAAGAGTCATATTAAATAGTTTTCATATTTGTCGATGGTTAAGTCAAATTTTTTTGGAATGGGTGGTTTTGATTAAATTGTCGTATTGGAAGGGTGGTTTTAGTAAAAAACTTTTTTTAAATTTTTTTATTATAAGCCAACCGAAGTCAACGGTCTCAATTACCTGTTGACCTGTTGAAAAAGTCATATTAAATAGTTTTCATATTTTTGGGTGGTTAAATCAAAAAAAAATTTTAAAGGGATAATTTTGTTCCAACTAACCTATTGAAATGGTGATTTTCGTAAAAAAACCTTTTATTTTTACTACCTAACATATCATAATAATTATCCATTTGAAAAATCTGTTTGAGAGTAATCAAAGTCAGCAACTTCAACGCTGGACCAGACAAAAGTGCTCGTGGCTCACTCTAAGCGCCAACTTGACGGTGACGTGAAAGGAAGTAGGTGATCAAATTATTGGAAGTGAGTCACGAATGCGTGACTTTGTTGTGAGTCGTTGATCTGCAGTTACAACGGTGCAAGGCTTGGACATAACAGTCTATTTGTTTTCGTGTTCAAGTCTTGTTCAAGATGATGTTTAAACGTTATCTGTTATTTATAGCGAATTTTAAATGAAACAGATACAACAAACTTTGCAATTTAGTTTAACTTAATTTAAGCCTAATCATTGAGTTTATTATACCAGCACATTTGAAATAAATTCACTATATTAAATATCAGTACATAGAATTATTTGTCGACATACTCATACTTTGCAACATCAATGCTACTAAATCTACTTGAATAAGAGCGATAAATTTCACCAAGAATGTGATTCAACCTCAAATTCTCACTCGATCAGTTCTTCAGTTTTACTCATTCATGATATCTCATTCAGGTCAAAGTTTAGTGTTTCCTTCTCGAATGATCCTAATAAAAATGTTGATTTGGAAGCCTCCTTTTATTTGATAGAATACATATTAAATTAATATGTAGTAATTACCTTTTATTTTAGTCTACCCTTATTTAGTTAGTCCCTATTTTAGATCTCATATGTGTATATATGTACCAATTACCTTATCAAATACACACAATATTAATCATTCAATCTTTGTCATCTATTCGTCTTTCAAAGTTTATCGTAATTTCGGCATGGTATCTGAGCCAAGATCCTATTTGATCTAAATATTTTGTTTAGCTTCCGCTCAGAGATAATGGAGCCAATATAATCGTGTTGCTACCTCACTTACGAAGAAATCAAATTTTCAATATTCTGCTAGTTTGAATACATTCGCATTTACATTTCGGTGTTATGTGGAGGCCAATTTAACATTTGTAAATGCTCTGTTGCATTGAGATGAAATTACAATGAGAGTGAAGTTATCTCTCTCAACCATAGCAGTAACCAAGGCATTCGAGGTGTCACTAACTTTACTCTCGATCTCCTTCAATTGCATGTCTTTGACCTCAAAGATTTTGTTTAAACTTGAGACAAGTCTACTATGCTTCTCTTTGTTAGGGATACAAGTTCAAGGGAAGAGCTCACCACAAAAGATTAGTTTGTTATGAAAGAGAGAGAACCCCTTGAACTTATATCTCACAAGATAGTTGCCCATCTAACCAATTGGGATTGTAACACTCTTCTTCAGCAATAAGATCTGATATGGTTCTAAAGTCACCAATTTTCTGCAGATGATTAGGGTTTAAATTATGGATGTACTTGAACGCTCCTCTATCTGCTTCTGAAACTCCTTTTCATCTTTGAATTGATATCCTTAGAAATCATAGTAGACAATCCTAACATAAACATATTAGGAAAATTCAATGTATATCTTGAAGTCATATTTAGCAATCCTAAAATATTAGAGAATCCCAAGTATATCTTTCTCAAAATTTGAGTTCGTAAGGTTGCTTCAGACCTTAAACGCCACCGTTTGCACTGTTTACTTTTGTTGTTTATTATGTTGATGTAATTTGTTATATTTTCTGTCAAAATCATTATTTCTTTTAACTTTGCAGGATATGGTACTTACAAGAGAAGAGAACATCTTTGCGCCTCAAGCAGTGGCGGAGATGGGGAGTCTACTGACCCTGCTAATATTTTAATATTTTTCATATATCTTAATTAAAATACAGCCGTTTAAGTAAATTAAAAACAAATAAAAAATCATATTCCTTAATTAAAACCCAGTCGTTAAAAATCAGATTTCATTTATCCAAGACGGTGAACGACAACACAAATTTCGATCGTCCGAACGTCCGACCGTCCGAGTGAATTCGACCGAGAGAAAGAAATCCAATTGTCAACTATCGTATTTGATAAGGCTTCGGCGTCGAGACTCCGTATGTCGTGTGTTGTATTTTTTAATATCTTGTAATTTTTAATTAGGGTTTTAATCGACTGCGTTGTTTGATTGAATGTGTTTGTCTTTGATCTTTTATTTTTATTTTAGATTCTATATATTTTATTAATTATATAGAGCAAAGAAAGTACACCATAGATAAATTTGTTATCCGATTTCCGCATCCGAGTGAATCAAATGTTGAATCTTCTACACAGGATGATAATAAATCTTATATTGTCGATTGTGTTGATATTGATCGAGAAAACTCAGATGAAGAAACTGATATTGTAAGGGGGGAAAGAGACCACAAAGTGAATAAATTTGATAAGGATGTCGATATTGTTAGTGATCCAGCGCTAAGGAAGACAATCAATGACTATGAATTTAATATCAGAGATGAAATTACGAGACATACGTACTTAAAGGCTTGTCAACCACGTTCACTTATTTTCCCAATGACCAACTTTGAAGGTTCTTGGAGGTGCTTTCAAAGTGAGTGGTTTCAGAAATGGGAATGGCTAGAATATACATCGTAAGAGCTTGTAGTTTTGAGACAACAAAAGCCATTATCAGTGACATCAGAGATAAAAAAATTACTAGTTGATGAGGCTCGAGATTGTTCACTTAAAGAGGAGATGTTTGTTGTTTTAAGGTATGTAAACAACCATGGAGTTGTGATGGAGCGTTTTATTGGACTTGTTCATTTGTTGATACCACTTCACTAGATTTGAAATGGGGAATTGATGAAATCATTGCTAAATATAGATTGTCTCTTTCTAAGCTGAAGAGTTATCAATTTATTTTCACTGCTCACTTGATGAAAATAATATTGGGATTGACAAATACTGTCAAAAGTTTTGCAAAAGAAAGATCAAAATATTATGGAGGCTATTAATTTAATTCATAGCACCAAAACAATTGAAGTCGCTTTCGCTTGAGTTGTGCTACTACAAATGACTTCCATTTTCGAATTGATATATTCTATCAGGTAATCGATATTTTTTGTATGACATTCATTTTTTTAAATATTTTTTTACTACTACTTTGTTTTTTAGGTAATCGATCGAATTAGTTAGAAAATGGAGAATCGATTTAGTGAATCGAGCACGGTATTGCTCTCTTATATCGGTTGTCTTGACCCCAAGAATCCATTTTCTAATTTTGATTTACCAAAGATAATTTGGCTTGTGGAATTGTATCCACAAGAAAGAATTTTCGAGGTGTGCATTGATGGAGTCAGAATAAGAACTGAAAGGTTGGATTTATGAGATTAGAGAAAATGATTATTTTTCTTCCATTCAAGACATTGAAGAGATTGCTAAAGAGATGGTGAAAATGGGATATCACGCAGCATTTCCCTTGGAATATCATGTTATTGAATCAATTTTTGTGTTACCAGTTACAACTGCCACTGTGGAAAGGGCTTTCTCTGCAATGAAGATTGTTAAGATAGATTTGCGAAACAAGATTGGAGAAGAATTTCTCAACAATTGTTTGTTATGCTATATTGAGAGACATTTGTTTAAAAACATAGACAATGAAGTTATTATGCACAACTTCCAGAATATGAAGACTCGCAAGCAAGATTTATTTTCATTATCGCAACTCTAGAAAAAGTGATTCATATATGTAAAATATCAACAATTTTTTGATCTTTGTCATTTAATTTCCGACCCCCTTTATAAACTTGTTGGATCCGCCACAGCCTGTAAGCGGATTAGGATTTTCAAATAGGGTTCATTTTGTAAGCTCCATTCAGCGCTTTAACTCTAAATCCATGTGATTTGTGCAAGAGAATAGGTTGTACAGTTGATCAAAATGATTCTTTCAAGTCTATACTCAACCTTGTGTGTGAGGCAGGAAGCTGAGTTCTTTGTGAGTGATTTGAGAGGGTTAGATCAGTTTTTGTTGACTGCTGTGCGGTGTTCTATGTTCAAAGCATTGGCCGGAGTCTCAGTGGAGTTCATATATAATGAATTGATCAAGCTCCAAAGCTTTATGAGGAGTAAAACTCTCACAATCATACAACTTCGAAATAAGATTAGTGTGTTTGCTTCCTGTATTTGATGTTTCGTTAACTTCACTTTGCATTCTTTGGTTATTATCAGACTTAGTTTTAGAACAGAATAATCTAGTGTAGTGTGTTGTACTCTGTCAAGATTCTGAGCGTTCTTAAATCTCTACACTTGAACCCTCCTTTTGGATGCGTGTTGAAGTAGTGAAAAGAAAATTTAAGGAAATTTTGAGAGGAATAAAATTACATTGTTTTATTTGTTAATTATTTCTTTGATATAACCAAACACACCCGAATATTATCTTTAAATTTTCCATCAATATTTTTCATCTTTTTTTGCATATAACCAAACGGAGCATAAGGTACGAACTTTTAGGAAAATATCCGTGAAAGTATGTTAATGCTTTCTTTAATCTATTGCATCCTAAAATAATTCTTTAATAAATTACAATGCATTAATAATACTATTTTTATTACAATACACCATTAATATTATAAATAAGTTTTTACTTCACCACCTATATAATCACTATCGTATCAGAGGTGGCTGTTTGGTAACGACGGTAATTATAAAGATAATCAAATGTAATATTACAATATATAAGTGGTTCTAGCCAAATCAACTGCACACATTTTCATTATATTTTATGTACGTACTATTTATCTATAATTACAGCTCTACAAGAAAGTTATTCAAAATTACCGATAAATTGGATATCCTGCTGACCTGATTAGTCAGTCATGTGAATTTATTTATCATGGGCATCACGAATGTGTTTCCCCTCTTTTCCTTTTAACTCAGAGCCCATGCCTACATCGTATATCAGCAAACATTTAATTTTCCTTAACTTTCTTTACATATAATTTGAAGGAACTAGTAATCTACCTGAATTTGACCATCAGAAGTTCCAGCCACTAAAACTTCTTGGTCATTACTTAGATCCATGCAGGTTACCTTACTGTTAGTGCCAGTTCTCAGTGTCTCTATTTTATATACTTCTCCCTCCCCCAAACTTCCACTATTCCTCCTTTGCATCCCAAGTATATCAACTCTGAGCTTACAGCCATAGCACGCACTTCTTGTGTTGAAGCCACTGATCCAACCATATCATGAATCGTACCATTCCAAACCTTTTGCATTAAAAGAATTAGTTCATCATGTATACTGAAACTGCACGACTTTGAGTTTGAAACAGAGAGGATATAAAATGTAAGGAATACCTTCACAGCTAATCCGTCTGATGGAGAGCTTGCAGAATATATTAGTCCGTCATACACTGCAAGTGCTTGGATGGGGTTGGATTTTGTCAATAGTTTTCTGGACCCACTCTGAATTGTGCTTAGTGTTCCTGAGGCCAAATCAATCTCCTGAAGTACCAAAAACATGCATTAGAACATCCATTTTCTTGTTGATTCGGTAACAGAAAAAACACCCGAGGATAGTCACCTGAATAGTACTATCTTGGCAACCACAGTACAGTTTCCCTTGTACAAGAACCAAACACTTCATGTACTTATTCGGGCTCAACAATTTTGATCCTCTGTTCCATGAATGAACCTAGGGAAAACAAAGAAGATGATGTTCTGGATTTTTTTTCTTTTTGGATGAAAATATAATTGGTTTGTAGACTCAAAAAAGAAAGTGGCATACAAAGTGAAAATAATGACCCAATGTACCTTAACTCCAGCTCCTGGCGAAATGTAGCACGATATAGTACTAGCCACAACTAGGTTATGAACTTGCTCTTTCATTTCTTGCACTTGAACACATAGCATTACATCGCTGCTGAAAGACCATACCTGCTCAATAGCCGAGCATATCGTAACTTATTGCAACTGTCACAGAATAGATGTAGTTCATTAAAATAGTTTCCTCAGTCAGAAATGCAGTTTATACCCTTATGGTTTTATCCAGAGAGCCACTATAAAGTTTATCCCCAGCAGATGGATATGCTAGACTAGTGACTGCCTTGGTATGTTCGCGTGTTTCTTGAATAAGATGTAAAACGCTGCCTCTACCAGTCCAAACCTTCACACATTGGGGTATGATAAGTTTAGTAAAAAATATGTGATTAATTTAATGTTGCAGAGTAAAATTTCATTTCCTCCAGTATGTAGAAGACATCCACTTTACAATATAGAACTAATAGAAGTATGATAAGTGAAAAAGTCATCACGTAATTTGCTGAATTTCACCTTAATAGTTCCATCGGAGTGACCAGAAAATATTTTATCTTTGAAGCATACTATTGAAAGCACTTCTCCATTTGCGCTGCAGTCTACTTGAATTACTTCTTTGTGTTGCCAGATATCCTAATAAAATGAAGATCAACATATTTCTTATTTGTAACTGGGTCAAGTTTGCTGAAGAAAAATAAAAATAAATTATCTGAAGAGAAGTTACTTACAGTGCTCGAATCTTGACCTTTTGAGAAAAGTTTGAGCAATTCAAGCGCCAAGGGAGACGACTTCCTAAGCTCCCTCAGACCCTTCATGAGATCCTTTGAATAAGAACTCAAGTCCTGCATTCCCTCTGGAATTATGAAGCCAAGAAAACTCTCAATTTATGAAGGTATGAAATAAATATATGCTAGTATTAAAACTTCAGTACACAAACTTTCTGTGGTGCTCAAACATTCTAGCTTGTCATACAAAATGGTTCTCAGCTATCATGATTTAAGTTCCATATTAAAACCAGTCTAAAGGTAAGATATCTGCTATCATGTCTCATGTTCGGATTCAAGCATTGTTTGACTGTGGAGTAAGAAAACAGGGATAACAAATTGACCTGGGTCTTTGGTAAAGCTATTTATCGCAAGTAGAGATAAGGCTCTATCATCTATGTCCCTTGCAGTGTTGAAAATAGTCATGGTGCGCTTCAGCAAGCATACTCTTGCAGCACCACGTACTCCAGTGTCTGGAAGCGTACCAAGCATATGAACGAGCCAAACGGCAGACACAAAGCATGACGAGCGCAATTCAGTATATCTGCTCCTTATGCCTCCGGCAAGAGCCTCAAACAGGAGACCAAATTCATGGCTGACAAGAACAAATGCCATTTTTCGTTCCCACTCATTGGCTGCTTTCTCTTCTTCCTGTTAAAGATTAGATGTCAAGTACAAATGGCTTCAATAAGAAGGCAGGATAAAATATTCAACACTGAAAAAATTGTTTTAGCAATGTTGAGAAAACAGACCAATGTTTCTACATTTTCTCCAAAAGGCTTGAAATGTTGTTCGGTTAGCAAATTAATTTTGTGGGATCTCTCAAGTCCAGCACGTTTTAGAAGCAAATCTCGAGTAAGAGACTCCCCAGAGGATGTGAACCTCCCTTGCAGTGACACTATTGTCTGAGCAGCTAATATTTGAGTAGAAGGGTGTTCCGAGTTTCTGAGACATGAAATTAGAGTGTCTACTGCCTCCTCCCTGTATATACTCATCTTTCTGGGTTCTATCTGCACACAGAAATATCATGCAAGTTCAACAAAATAGTGTTTTTAGGTGCATGCATTTCAAACTAATTTTTAGCATTACTACTGCAGTTGATAACATTATTTGCAATGACTCTCAACCTAAAAATGCAACATGTTGAAGCAATTTAACTTTGGATAGGAGACAGATAAATAATCGTACCAGAAGATCGAGTTGGAGGAGGAGACCGGCGACAACTGGGCATTGTTCTAGAGGAGCAGACTGTAGATACACAAGGAGAGAGTGCATTGTGCTAACTGAACCTTCATCTTTTATGATGTGAAGAATCTGCTCAATGAAAGTTCGTCTGAAGAATCATAAAAAAATGCATTAGTTTCAACAGCAAACATGCTTTAAACAACGTAGAATTATTTCAATGGGATCACTTGAAATGTAGACCTCCATACCTGTTCAACCTGACCAATTCAGAAAGAAACTTAACAATTTCAGACTGATCAGCCTCACTTGCACCCATGAAGCTCTCCAGTATGGGAGCCAACTCAGCCGTATCAGCTATGATGTTTCTGCACTTCCCATCACTCTTCATGCATCTGAGCAAAATCCCGACGGCTGCAATCCTTTCAGATGAATTCTGAGCTTCAAGGCTTCCTGCAATTTTCTCTATCACCTTACCACCAATAATGATTTGACAACAAAAGGTGTATCAAATTCTTCATTGGTCCGCATAATCTGTGACAACAATATTAGTGCTGCTGTTTTGGGCTTTAAAAACATATCAGCTAGATTTTCTTCTCTTGTTTTGATAACAGTCACCAGGGATTCAACCATCTCTCTGTCTACAAGAGTGTCGAAAGAAGGTCTCAAGAGATATATCAACACCACAGCCTCTGATAATCCTTTTTTAAAAAGAGTAACAACATCATCAACATCAGAATGAACTTGAGTTAGAATCTGTATCACTCCCTTGTCTCTTGAGCCCAATTCAGCAAGCAGAAAGATTGTCGCCTTCAACACTTGAGGATCCACGAATTTAAAGAACTTCAACAAAACCATTAATCACAGAAGGGCTTGATAGCATCATTTGGATCTCCACTCCCAAGGTTGTTTCCTTCCAGAATCGCTCCAACTTAAGGACTGCCATTTCAGACTCTTCAAATTTTTCACAGGTACAAAGTTTATCAATTGCATGACGTAGCTCACTCATTGTCCCATCAATGGTAGCTTGACTAATGACACTATTGGGGGATACTGCAGGCGGAACTTTGGATTCAGATACTAGCTTAGGCTGTAGAGGATTGTACGCATTTTCAGTGAACAGAACCAGGGTGATCTTCTTGCCAGCTAGCTATTAGCCTCTTAAGAACATAATTTGTCTTAGGCAGTTGGGTGCTCTTTAGCTCGTGACGCGTATTTGGACATGTAGAGTTACCTCTCTCAAGCCATTCAAGAATTGCTTTACGCTCGTAAGTCTGACCCGTTTCAAGAGTCACTGGATCAATAAATAGGTGGCTGGTTATAGGACAGACAAAATCCTTAGGAGGCGTATGCTTTACCACGGCAAGCGAGTTATCTGTATCAGCCATCGGATGTTTGGGGTCACTGGTAGCACGAAGAGTATAATGAAAATGAGAAACTTTTGATGAATTCTGATATCTTGGCACACTTGTTTTAAAATATTCACCCACCTACTCGATTGGACAGATGTCAGATTACTTTGTTGCTGAATTTGGAGGTTTCTAGACTCGAACAATGCCATTTCCTTGTTAGTTTCCTGCAAGACAGACAATTCATCATTTAGGTCTCGAATATATGCATAGGTATATCAGTCCCTGCAGTGTCCAGCTAATACATGTACAAAACCAGTTTATTTTAAGTTTCGGTTTACCTGTGTTTCAGCCTCGGATTCCGAAGACGAGGAGATACTTATATCGCCCTCTGATGAGTAATCCAACCCAAGCTCAAAGTCAATATTAGGCAATGTAGTTAAACTCTTGCCTGATTTCTGATCCCTGAGAGTCCTTAATGAAACCCGCTTCGGCAGATATGGGGAGGGCCTTTTGGACTCGCTTGTACTTGTGCTGTCAGCGCCAAGAAACTCCACTGACTTATCTGGATCTGTCCATATTGGCTGTGTGGCAAGAGCAAGAGAATGGTAAAGGAAAAGGCAAATTGAATGACAGGGATGAGACAGATGTTTTAAACCAATTGACAAATCTCCAAATCATGGTGTTTGAATTGGTCAAATAGTTCAACGCACATGCCTACAAATCGTGAAAAACAATCCTATCATAAAAAACAAGAGAAGCAAAAGTGCCAAATGGAATGAATAAACAACATGTCAATGATGAATTATTCTAATAAGTGGAGTTGAACTTGCAAGAAAATCCAAACCATCCAACAGTAAATAACTACACATTCAGAAGAATTATCATTACTATTTACAATTATTAATGCCAAACTCTCAACTGATTTAATAGTGTACACAACTACACATCAAAGAAAGGAACACAAATTCAGCCTAATTCTATAGCCAACTGATAATGAACCAAAATGATCTTTTTAGCTCGTTCGGGAAAACGGGAATACCGGAGACGGCTGCCAACACTCAAATTTTAGCATAAAGGAGACATGACCAAACTTAACATGTTTTTATCAAACTTTTCTAGAGCAATACATTTTCTTCCTAGAGTTGAATGAGTCATACTCCAACTTACAGGTCAATAAAATCAGCTGATAGGACAAAGGCCCATTTTAGATGATTAAAAGCACAAAGAAAAAAAGTGATAAGTAGGGTAGGAAATGTCTACATTACATTATACCGTTGTTGGCTCGAACCAAATCCAACACTTTTCCCATTCGTCTGCACACTGTCCAAAATGGCAAACCGCATCCCATTAATCTTCGCTCCCTTGTTCAGTATCAAAGACGGCATCTTAATCAGCTTCCTCAGTCGGCCTAAATCCCTATCACCTAAAACCTCCTTCAAATATAAAGCAAAAGCAGCACAATTCTCATCCAATATCATCTCATACTCCTGTTGCAATTCTTTCAACTTGGCCGTCTGATTCCCGCTCATTTTCGACAGGGATTTCACGCTTGGAATCACAATCGACTCATCTTCACTCCTTTTACAATCATCTGAAAGAAATGAGAGTATTCTCCCTCTCCTCTCCTTCAACATCTCCAGTGCTGGAAGAATATGAGCTAAAAAAACCTCCTCAAACAGACTCGGCGCAATCTCCGTCCGTGCAAGCAAAGGCTCTGCGACAAACACGTCGAGTAGCGAAAGTGCTGCGACTAGTGGACGCTTGTGTATAGTATAGATTAAAGATAGGAGGAAGGATGAATATGAGGTTTCAGGATACGAGAGGATTAGCTTCTCGGTTAATCTGAGTGAAAACGAAGATGAGGATTGATGAGACTTGGAGATGATGAAAGCGTCTATGGTTTCGGCGGCTGAATTTAGAGGTTTGAGGATAATCTGATCGGTGGCGATTTTGCGGCGGAAGGATGAGAAGAGGCGGCGACGGAGCTCGGAATGGGAGATGGCTTCGGAGAGAAACAGCGTGAATCGACGGAGTATCTGTTCCGGCGTACAGTCGATCGACATCGGTGGTGATGTGATCAGTGAGATTTGTACGGTTTAGGGTTTCGTTGAATGGGAGGGAAAGTGGGAGAGAAGCAGGGCACGGCCGGTTTGATGTTTTTGAATGACGAAAATACCCTCGTGTTTTTAGAGAGGGAGCGACTTTGAGGAGAGTTTTTTGCGATGAAGCGTATTTGACTAAAAATGAGTTTGAAGGTTTACACGGGAGTGGTGGCACGCGTTGCCGGCGGCCGGCCATGACCGAGTTGAGGCTTTTGGAAGGACGTTTATATTTTAAAAATTATTCTCTGCTTTTTTGGCCAAGATCACCAAAAATAATCAAATATGATGATATGACTTGTCTTTTGGCCCTTGCACCCTCTCGCCATGGAAATGCGATTGTGGATCCTTGCTCTAACACATGCTTGTTGGTTTGTGCTTAACACAGAGATGGAAGATAGCTTTGAAAAAGTATGCGCCTCGAGAGCTAGCCTAGTATGGGCTAGACTACGCTATTCGGGTGCCTTACTGGTCGGGAGCTGTTACCGCTCCTGATGAGCCCAAAGAAGGGCGAAACCAGTAAGCATGTGAAAGATGGATTCGAACAGAATGAGTTGGGATCTTATCATATGAAGACATGAATCAAAAAGTAATAACAGACAAAATGGATATTCAGTATACTCTTTTTTAATAAAAATTCGTCCTCCAAACCTTTCTGTGAGAAAGATAATTTCTACCTCAAAATAAAGAAAGTTGTTGAGAACTTCATACCTTTGGTTTCAGCCTATCTCCCTGCTACTGCCTTGAACTCTATATCTTAGGGCATCTGCACCGGTGAGGTTTGGCTTCAAAAATGAGAACGTTCTATCTCAAACTGAGAACTTTCTCGCCACTTTCATACACACACCCGTTGAAAGAATTATCCAGGTGAGATAGAACGATCTCACAGACGATCTCTCCTCGGTCGCGTTGGAGATCAATCGCGGAGGAAAGAGAGAGACAGACAAGGAGGAGAGAGAAGGGAAAGGAGGAGAGATACAGTCTCATGACTTGCACGTGATAATCCAACGATTCGATCCAACGGCCTGATTTTCAATAGGAATTAGATCTGTCCCGTTTGATTGAATCTAAGGGCTCTGATTTATTTCAAACGGGATTTTAAACAGTAAAAAATGGAAAAAATATTAACAAAATCATATTTTACATATATATAAAATCTTTATAAATCTACTACTCATATTCATCTAAAATCACACAAATATTCAATACTCCACTCTTCTCATATATTCCAATTCACATATTTTATCTTTTCTTTCATACTTTTAATATGTCGGTCGGTCACTACTACAGATCATGTTTATAACAGCGCTTGTTTTTGCTCTTTAACAGCGCTTCTTGAAGCGCTGTTGAAACGGGTGCTGTAATAAATCACATATTTTTAACAGCGCTTTTTTTAAAAAAGCGCTGTTGTTTATAAACATTTTTAACAGCGCTTATTTATTATTAAGCGCTGTTAAAAATGTCTATAAACAACAGCGCTTTTTTTAGAAAAGCGCTGTTATAAATCGGAGATTTACAACAGCACTCGTTTCAACAGCGCTTAAGAAAAAGCGCTGTTATTTAGTTTATTTTTTACAGCGCTTAAATTAAAAGCGCTGTTAAAAATAATTATTCACAATAATTAATATTTTTATTAATTAGAAATTTTAAATAATTCGAATATTAAATAATTCAAATTAAAGTGTTGTTAAATATTTCGCAATAAGATATTTATTATAATATTTTCGGGGATTAGAAAAAACTGTTTTTGAAATTTAATAATAATTAAACCTGCTTTAAAAGGCAATTAATTTTATTTAAATCGTAATAGTACAATGAAATTGAAATCGATTTTAACTTTCGATTTTTTACTAAAACCCTAGCCTTCTTCGTGCTGAATTTGTCTCGGTGCTCGTCTTGAATTTGTCACATTCCCTTCGACATTATCACAAAATTCGACAAATCTGCAAGAAAATAATAGTGTTAAAATCATAGTGTTAATATAAAACGAAACAAAACATAAAAGAGTATCCTTACTCGAATCGGTGAAGAACACTAAAGCTCAACAAAAAGGTGTTTATCCTAACTCGAATCGGTGAAGAACTAAAATAATTTGACACAAAAATTTCAATGTAAAGTTTCATATATATAGAAAGATTGTAGTTTGGGCGCGTAATTAAAAATTCTGAAATTTTAAATATGGAATGTGGACTGTTAGATTATTTTAAGCAACGATTGGGATTAAAATCTGTGCGAAACTGAGCCGACCAATCACGTCATTTCTCTCTTTAACAGCGCTTAAATATTTTAAACGCTGTTAAAGAGTATTTTTTTAAAGTAAATCGAATTAAAAAAACTTACAACAGCGCTTATCATGTTTAAGCGCTGTCGTATAATATTTACAACAGCGCTTAAACATAATAAGCGCTGTTGTAAACCGTTGATATTTGTTTTGTTTTTTTTAGAATTTATTGATTTGTAAAAAACAAATTTAGTTGAAAATTTGATTTATGAAGCTAATAACTCATTTACTTCAAAAATAATTATTTACTTGCATTTTTGTTGTGTTTTGATTAATGAAAAGTATAGTTGATCAAAATGTACATTGTTCAACCTATTGCTTAGTAAAGAGACACATTACAAATTTTCAAATGACAACGATTTCAAATGCTTATATATGTTCTCATGATATTTTAATAAATTGAATGTTACTTATTGAGTTTTTAAATTCTTAACTCAACAACACCTTGAAAATATATAACCTAATTTTTTAAACTTAAAAATACTAAAAAGATGTCTTTTACAGCGCTTTTACAAGAAATAAGCGCTGTAATATATAAAAAAATTTTGATTTAAAATTATTAATTATGAATTTACAGCGCTTATTTTAATTTAAACGCTGTAAAAAGTAATTAATTTATTATTAATTTTAATATATATTACAGCGTTTATCTATTTAAACGCTGTTATAATTAGGGTTTGGATTTAGGGGTTAGGGTTCGGGGTTCAGGGTTTAGAACCCTAATTACGACAGCGCTTTTTTTAAATTAAACGCTGTTAAAAGTTATTATTTTATTATTAATTTTAATATATATTACAGCGTTTATTTATTTAAACGCTGTTATAATTAGGGTTTGAATTAAGGGTTAGGGTTCGGGGTTCAGGGTTTAGAACCCTAATTACGACAGCGCATTTTTAAATTAAACGCTGTTATAAATCAATTTATTATTTGAAACATGATAAATTAGTCATAATATATACACCTCCAAGCACAATAGTTGCCAACATCACTTGGACAAAATATTACTATGCATGCCATCCCTCCAAGCATATATACATGCCATCCCTCTCAAGCATATATACATGCATCCCTCCCAAGCATATATACATGTCATCCCTCCCAAGCATATATACATGCCATCCCTCTAAAGCATATATACATGTCATCCCTCCCAAGCATACATGCCATCACTCCCAAGCATACATCCCTCTCAAGTTCAACTAGCATTTTAACTAATGTTCTAAATCAGAAAACTTCAAAATCAACTGTCTAACAATAATAACTACGTTTCCTTATATAGGGAAACAACAAAAAACATAGAAACAAAA
The DNA here is from genome assembly GCA_006409495.1 of Sedum album. Lineage (NCBI taxonomy): Eukaryota > Viridiplantae > Streptophyta > Magnoliopsida > Saxifragales > Crassulaceae > Sedum > Sedum album. The sequence continues at coordinate 34,686 of QZGG01002569.1, forward strand.
ATAATAAAATATTTGAAAATAATGGAAAAATACTAAAAATTCGAAATAAAATAGTAAATGATCGAATTTGCCCAACAAAGACCATTTTGTTTGTCCGGCTCGTCGTTCTCTTCGAAACGATATATTATGGGTCCAATTCTGACATCGGGAGCTCAAAAACTGCTAAGTTAAGTTAAACGATATAACGTGCACCTTCTTACAGTGATTCATTTTATTCCAAAATTCAGCATCCTCTGTTCTGTATCAAGGGCTTTAATAAGTTAAGTTAAAAACCAGCGTATTATTATTTTTACTTAGTTTCAAAAAATTTAAATAAAATTATTTTTAGACAGCGCTTTTATGAAAAGGCGCTGCGGTAAATATATGACAGCGCTTTTTATATAAGCGCTGTTTTAATTAGTATTTTTAACAGCGTTTTTTTGGAAAATCGCTGTTAAATATATTACTTAAGACAGCGCCTAATAATATAAGCGCTGTTGTATATTTTATACAGCGTTTTCTTAAGAAGCGCTGTGTTAAATACATTTATTACAGCGCTTTCTATTTAAAGCGCTGTGAAAGATCTAATTTTTTTAACAGCGCTCAATAACAAGCGCTGTTAAAAATATAATCTGTACTAGTGGGTCTATGTATGAAGATATGCAATTGTGCATTTTATACTGTCGTCAATCGATCGATCTAATTACCGGCAATCGACAAAGAACCGACAAGTTGTGGGAAAAAGTTCACACCGACTTTCAATCATATTGGGTTATTCGTGAGGATGACGTAATTACTAGTGATTCAAGATCTCAAACCGCCATTGTTTCTCGATTTGCTAAGTTGAAACCGAATTTATCTTATTGGGCGTCATGCATTGCATATGCAAGAAGGAATCCGAAATTTGGCGGTAATGCACAAATGCGGTATCGCTTTAATTAGTTTATTCAACATATCAATTTAAATTCATCAAGACTGATTTATTTTATTGTCGGATTGATAGATACGAAAACCAAACTATTGTACGTCGCAAAAAAGAAAATACATTAACATT